>SJYT01054545.1:26931-40759 GCA_006410635.1 Cephalophus harveyi | reverse complement strand
CAGTTTTAAAATCTCTTCAATATTTAGTTTTATGGAAAGATAGTTGGATTCTCATAGATGTATCTGTGTTCAACGTGTTGTGGTGCGCTATTTGGTATGAAGTTTATAAAGAATATACAGTTTTAAAGATGAATAGTTGGAAATGGGAAATCTAGCAAACTCTCTAAAAGAATCTCAGAGGCCCCTCTGGGTCCTTGAACCACACTTTGAGAACTGCTGACATATGCTTTTAATTTTTTTAAGTATTGAATAAGATAATCTATATAATAGATACTGTTATTAATGCTGCTTTAGTTGCTATTAGTATTATCTATATAATTTCCAGATACTGTCAAAAGAAACTGAGTTTCTTGTTTTGTTGACTGCATTCACAGTTTCTATAAAAACAAAAACAAATGACAATATAGATTTGGTAAAATGGTTAAGCTACTTCGCTAAATAATATCTCTATTATAGAAGTTTTAATGAAATTGAGATAATATATTTTATATCTTTAATGTCAGTAATACACATGGCTCAATGCCTGGCACATAAGATAGACTCAATGAAAGGCAGCTTTAGAATCACTCTTTGTTCAATGTACAAAAGATTATGCAAATAGATGCCAGGGATAAAATTGACCTCATACACCCAATAATATCGTTAGCTTATCTGGAATCACTCTGCTACCCTCTCTTGTCTCTAGACAAGGCCTACTTTTAGGCCCAAGATTCCCCTAGGAAAGTAAATAAATCTTTTAACAGAAACAAGCTAATACAATTCAGAGTTGGGCTCTGAGTAATGCTGACTTCCACTGATATTATGGTCAGTGTGTGAGGCCTTCCCTAGAAATTTCAGAAATCTAGGAATACCTAAAAGATTGTGCAGCATTTCCTTGGGGAAATGACTCTCCACTCCAGCACTTGTATCCTGAGTGTAGGTATGTCTACCCTTGTCAGAATTCTTTCAGAATGAATGCAAACTCCCCAGATTAAGTTTCTAGCTCAGGGTCTGGTTGCCACGTTGTTGGATGACAGGGGAGGGGGACAGTTTGGAAGGGGAGCCATTCCACTTTACCCCTCCTCTGGTCTTGCTATAGGATCCTGAGAAAGTATAACACAGTTTTCTACCAACATTTTGTCAGAAAATGGCCTTCTTCTCTACATTTATACCAAAATGGTAAGTGTTTCCACTCAGGACCCCAAGACTTTTGCTCTAGAAGTAATCAGTTCCAAAGTTAGCAGTGGTAGTAAATCTTATGGACTTTTATCATCTGAGGTCTAAGAGCCGTTTCTTTCTATGTTTCTGAAAGAATCTCTGTTTTATTTTAATTGCTTCCATTTTTAAAATATTAAACTTTTGATATAAAGACTTTAAAAGATTATAAAATTAGGTAGAATTCTATTATAAAGAACCATGTACTCATTATCTAGCTCCAAGATTTATCAATTTATGGACTGTCTTGCATCATCTGTACTTCTGTCCACTTCTCCCTCCCATATTATTTCAAAACAAACCTCAGAATCATAATATTTTATCCATAAACACTTCAGTATATACATATCTAAAAATATAAAATTTTCCCCACATAACCACAATATCAACATCACTTTTAAAAACTAATGAGCGATAATTATTTACTATCATCAAAGGCCAGTTATTGCTTAAAATAACACATTTCCACCTGTGTCATGAATATTTTTAAAAATTTGTTTGTTTGCATCACAATTCCAAGAAGATCCACATATTAACATTGCTTGATTGGTATTTTAAGACTCTCTTAATATTATGTTCTCTAATTTTTTCTGTTGTAAATGATTTGTTTTTAAGAAACGCTTCCCTCTTTTCTTAATCTCATATTAGTTTCCTTAACTCCAGAAAACTTCCTACAACCTTATCCTCACTAAAAGATTTCGTGAAGGATAAGCCAATACTGGCTTCTTTCAGGCAAGCTTGACCTATGCTCTTTCTACATATTCCCTCATATTTATGGCTTTCAGAATAAAGACTCTAAGAATACAAGATGGCAACATTCTTACCTATCATTTTATAACTCTTAAATGTAACCTGTGTGGTTCATCAAATTTGGTGACTATTACCTTCTGATACTTGCCACTCTTCCCATCTAGAGTTCAAAGGTCGCTTCACCAGATCCTGTACTGTATTACCTGAGGACACTTTCTGTTTGCAGTGTCTCCTAGTTTTCACAGCCATTCTTGCCTTCTTAAATGTCATGCCTAGGTTCAGAATTGCAGGTATGTACCAATACGCCAAGAGATCTTGTCACATCTATTGATACTTCTCATACCATCACTTGGTCTCTTTCTCTAGGAAAAAAAAAAACCCATGCATGTAAGAAATTCAGGGTCTAAATTAGAAGGCTTAAAGATAACTTTTCATAACTCTTCCTCATGTCTTCCTAGAAATTAAATACCAATCAATGTCATCAACAAGCTCTTAGCAAAGAAAAATATTTTCCCCTCTTGATCATCAAACACTCTATACCTGACAAAGCATGTTAAGACAATCTATAGGGACTTTCAGGTTTGTCATGGTTCCCTGTGTGTTCCCTAAAGCCAGCAATGATCTTTGAGAGTGTTTCTATCCTCTCTCACAGTTCATAGTACAAATAGCCACCAGCCCAGGAATCCTCATAATGATCTCTGATAGAATCCTAGAAGTGCAACCTGAATTGTCCCAGGCTTCAAGTTCCTGTGGACACAAGAAAAAATAAATTAACAGTAAATCTGAATTTCATTTGTGCAAGTTATCCCTGCTTATTGATGACAGATCTCTTCAAGATCTACCACAATGATTTACCACAATGATTTCCAAAAATTTCTAGGTACATTACTTATGCTCAGGCACAAGATTCTGCTCCCATCTTCTTATTGATATTTTTTGCCTGTGAGCTTCTTTATTAGTGGAGGTGCTTACCTAGATGAACACCTCTCAGTATTCTTAAAAAACAAATGAGTTCAAAACTCCACATGTAAATGGCAGGACAGTATCTCTCCCAGAGTCTCAGCAAAATGCTTACTAAAAAGACAACTCCTTCAGTTTCTGCATAGAGACTATGTCTGCACTGTGTTCTGATCTAATTCCTATTTGAGGGGCATACTATCCTCTTCATCTCCAAAAAACTCCAGAGCTCCCAGGCTCTGTCTCCAAAGGACTCATCCACAGAAGTTCCTCTTCTTGACCACTTTCCTTGGGAAAGGATGTCCTTAGCTAAAAACTCATCTCAAACTCAGCCTAGTCAGTGCTGACATGCTATTACTCCTAGGTGGTATGCATATCATTTTTATTGCATTTGGAATGCTAAAAATCAGAAATTGAATTTATTGATATAATTGAATACAGACACAAATTTATTCATTCAACAAATATTTAGTGAATGCCTTCTATGAGCTGGAACATTTCTAGGAATTGGAGCTAAAACAAAAAAGACACAATTCACTGTTATGTACAACCATACTTACAATTTATCTCAGTAATGGTAATTCCAAGTCTTGTACAGAAAATTGGTGAGAAGGCATTTCTAACTTGAAAAAAAGCTGTCATTTTCTGATATCATACTGTTACTCTTTCACGTGACTATCACTTTATGCTGTGAATAGCTTTCAACAAATAACAGAACTAAATTTTCTCCAGTGATATGCAATTGAATGTATCCCACTGAACGAACCTGTTCAATGCTTCCACATGCTGTAACAATGTCCTCCCTTCTTTTTTGTTCCTGTAGGTGTATCAGTTCCTATCCCAGTGATTGGACTGAGGGATGAAGACAAGGTGTTCGTCAACAACACCACCTGCGTGCTGAATGACCCAAATTTCGTTCTTATTGGGTCCTTCGTAGCTTTCTTCATACCGCTGACAATCATGGTGATTACCTACTGTCTGACGATTCACGTCCTTCGCCGACAAGCTCTGATGTTACTGCACGGCCACACTGAGGAACCGCCTGGGATAAACCTGAATTTCCTGAAATGCTGCAAGACGAACACCGATGAAGAGAATTCTGCAAACCCGAACCAAGATTTGAACCCACGCCGAAGGAAGAAGAAAGAAAGACGGCCTCGGGGCACCATGCAAGCTATCAACAATGAACGGAAAGCCTCGAAGGTCCTTGGCATTGTTTTCTTTGTGTTTCTGATCATGTGGTGCCCGTTTTTTATTACTAATATTTTGTCGGTTCTTTGTGGGAAGGCTTGTAATCAAAAGCTCATGGAAAAGCTTCTGAATGTGTTTGTTTGGATTGGCTATGTTTGTTCAGGAATTAATCCTCTGGTGTACACTCTTTTCAACAAAGTTTACCGAAGGGCTTTCTCCAACTATTTGCGCTGCAATTATAAGGCGGATAAAAAGCCTCCAATCAGACAAATCCCGAGAGTTGCTGCCACTGCTTTGTCTGGGAGGGAGCTTAATGTTAACATTTACCGGCACACCAATGAACCAGTAATTAAGAAAGCTGATGACAAGGAGCCTGGTATAGAGATGCAAGTTGAGAATTTGGAGCTACCGGTTAATCCCTCCAATGTGATTAGTGAAAGGATTAGTAGTGTGTAAGGAAGAGCAGCACAGTCTCTTCCTATGGTAAGGCTACAAATGTAGAAAATTGTTCTTTAATTCTGCCGGTCATAACTAATGTAAATATTGCCGTCTGAAAAGTGTGTTTTATATATAGCTTTGCAATCCTGTACTTTACAATCATGCTTACAATAGTGAGATTTAGGGTTCTATATTTACTGTTTATAATAGATTGAGAATAACTTATTTTAATTGATGCAAAAATGTTGATTTTTCCCCCCTTCCATCCCTGCTTCCCTCCCTCTTTTTCTTTCTCTCTCTCCTCTCTCTCTCTTTTTCTTTTGCATATAAGGAAACATTGATGTTCACCTCAGGTGGCATTTGCAGGAGACCAGAATGATACACATGACAGCGGTTTTCAACCACACCAAAATTGAACAAATTCGGTGGACTCTTTTTTCCGGGTTAACAGTAAATATGCACTTTAAATTCTTGCTCTATTCATCTATACACATAAATACAGTAGAATAGGTTCTGCCTTCTGAAACTCTACCACAACTATTAGTGAGTCAAAGGCAGAACTTATTTCTTGTCACACACAGGGGAAATTTTGACATTGTCAGAATGTTGTGTTGATATTTTACTGCAATGTCTGTCCCCAAACATAGTGGCATTTTAATATAGCAGCTAGTTAACCGGAACTACAGAAGTGGAAGGATGACAAGAGATATATACACCAACAATAGCTTTTCACTTCTTATAAAGTTCAAATTTTGATTATAATGACAAGCAAACTGGAATTAGTGTCTTCATTCTGGTCCTTAGTAAATACCTAATTCCATGATTAAACTGGGAAACAAAATCCCAGAGTTATTTCCCAATCCAGGTTTCAACATCAATTGGGTTTTGATATCAGGATCCTGGAAATTCATGTGCTACACACAAAATGAAATTAGCATTTTTGAGCCTTATTAAAATAGTATATTAATTATGGTACCTCTATCTATAGGACCTAATTTAGCAGTCCATTTTTGAGTAAAACTTGCATTGGAAGCAGATGCCCAAGACTTCGAAAGTTTTACTTGATTAAGGACTACAGAACTGGGCCCTTAGAATGTGAAAAAAAGTAATTAAAGAAGCTTTTACTGAACTCTGGGAAAAAAAGAAATACAGAGTTTCCATTTGGATTTTAAACAAAATATCTCATTTTCAGATCCTTCCAAACTCTCTAGTGCAGGGAAAGGCTGCAGCTAATTTGTGAAAGTGGCAAGCTCTTCATTGTACTACAATTTCGTACCAGAAGTTTAAACCCTTGTTAAATATAGTGTTGTGTTACAATCAGTGTTGGCCATTGTTTCATTCATGGGCCTGTTGCTCTCTAAGAATTCAGTACCATTTTACTAGTTTGTTAACCATGAAAGGTTTTCAAACATTACTAAAGTCAGACTATTAAGTCTATGCTGTGTGTAGAGTATACAAGTGTTTCCAGTAACTATATTTCCATGTGTGTCTATTTCACACAATTGTGGATCTATTTCCAAAGATTTCATGATGCTATTTCTTATGCCTGACAGTTACTTACACACCTTAGAGTATCTTGAAATTGGTGAAGGCAGAATCCAAATTTCTAAAAACCCCAGTGTGTGTCCTCAACACACAGCATAGATAAATCCAACAATCTGCCACATGGGCAGTGGGAGAGATGCTGTATTTGAGGAAACTCATACAGTCCCTAAGTGGTTTGCAACACTGCCAAATACCAGTCAATTACTTGAGCATGCCCAATTATAACATGAAAGTAAAGTCTACCTGCCTGTTAGCTCTGTCAAACTGCATGTTAAAAACAATTATATGAAATTGAATGAGACCTAATTCTTACTGAAACGAAAATGTCTGAGGAAACATAGCATCCATTGAGCATGAGTTCTGCACATACATGGTGTCCTGCATGTATGCCATGTATGTTGTATAAATCCATCAAATTGTATTAATGTAAGGCAGAGTAGGTGTTATAAGAATGACTTAAATGCAAATCCTTTGGCAGTCTTTAAAAAGACCATGCGATCAGATCTGAAGTATTGTGAGTATAGAGAAAATTGGAAACATCTGATTTCTTTCCTGAACTATCAGGGCAAGCTCATAGCACATGTTTTACAAAGAAAATATAAACCACTGATTTTCAAAAGCACTAGCAATAAGTTGAATGATAATAGCTTATAGCACATTTGTTAATAATTCTTATGTCATCAAGCAGTAGTACTTAATAGTACCCCACACAGTAATTATTCTAAAATCATGTGCTATTCATAAGTTCTGTGAAGTTTGGTATGAAATAAGTGTATTTGTTTGGATATAAATCTTACAGTTCAATGTTAAATCTACAACTTTTATAAATGTTTTAAAGTCCATGTGATAAGTGTAAACATGGTGAATTTATTGTCAAACAGATCATTTTGATGTACTATTATATACATATATCTGTTGAAGACACGTACAATGGACTGCCTTATATTATTTCCTGTAAATCTTCCTTCATCAAGTGGTACTTTTTGTGAGTGGTTGCGAAATGTTGTCTTATTCCTGATTCCTGTGTGTTATCCATTCCAGGTTTTTGTGATATTTCTTATTAATTTATTAAATTTATTAAATGTTGCCTAATATGTCACGTGCCTTTTTCCCTCCTGCATCTTTTGAGGGAAAAATACACCACTTCATTTCTTAGAAAATTAAATTGTAACTGGTTAAATAAGTTCACAAAGACAAATACAACCAGAGAATATTACCCTTTTCTGTGCACTCAAAGAGTATGACACTGGAGGAAAGACAAGAGGTGTAAATGACAAAAGCATTATTAATAACAACATCACTGATTCCTCATGAACAGAATAACTGGACTCTGAAATATTCCTATCTTCCTTAACCTGAGTAGGGGCCTAGGGTGGCTCATATGCTCTCTTTGCTATAGGATTGCTATCTTATCCCCATCTGACTCTAAGCTCTCCAAGAGTAGAGAGGACCATGTCTATACTGTTGATGGTTTAATTTCCAGTTGATAGTAGTCACTCTGTGTTCAATAGGTATGTATTGAGCATCAATATTTGTGGGCATTGTATTATCTGTTCCTGTTGCCAAAAGAAGCTTTGCAACTCCCCACTGTTCAGTCATGTAGTGTGACTTGATCACTTTCACTGACCTCTATCCCAAATGGCCTTGGATACCTGTGTTATCATCAAGGTCACCATACTAAGCACCTCTGTTCCTCCATACCGGGAGCCATGTGTGACAAAATCCACTGGCCTTTTCTTCCACCATGTATACCTTTCTGATGCTGTGTGAGCTACTGGTATGAGTTCAGTTCCCTGAGAAGAAAGCAGGAGTACCTCATTCCTTTGCAACCATGACTAGGTTGATTCCTAGGAATGGATCAAGGAATAAAGGCTGAAGTGCCACTTTGAAACCAATGGGGTCACTGTTGCCCATGGCTTCAAATATCTTATGCCACTGAAGCTAGGGACTACTCTTGCCCAATAGTGAAGCAAAGGAGAGAGGTTGAAATTTTTGATGGCACAGAACTGAAGTCATTATTACCAGTAAAAGGGAAGGAGGGTCAGAAGGGAGACTGGAGTGTCTTATCCCTTAGCACTGGAAGGTCTTTGTGGTCTGAGGAGAAAAACATACTTCTTGTCATCAAGCAGTAGTAAGTTTCTGCTTACTGCAGAAATACAGTTCCCACACAGTTAATCAGTTCCCTCTTAGGTCAATGCAATCTCCATGGTTGAGGCCCATTTCTCCTTGCATATTCCCCTAGACACATGTTAACATATCACCCAGAAAGCTGCATGTATTAGAAAGAGGTATTTTTATAGGCAATACCAACAAGAGTAGGTAACTCTTTGGGACCCCATACGACTGTAGCCTACAAAGCTCCTCTGTCCATGGGATTCTCCAGGCAAGAGTACTGGAGCGGGTTGCCATTTCCTTCTTCAGGGGATCTTCCCAATCCAGGGATTGAACTCAGGTCTCCCGCATTGCAGGCAGACGCTTTAACCTCTGAGCCACCAGGGAAGTCGGTAACAGCATAGTGGTTCTCAAATATTATGTGACTCATAGCTCACTTATAAATAATTCTAAGAGGTAGAGTGTGTTCCCTAAGATATAAATTCTGAGATGGAAATAAGTATGGAAATATGTATGGGATGTGATTAGAAAACGATCTTGGGATCCATCTGCATGGGGGAATGGAAGAAAGGAGGAATGAGCAGAGGGAGAAACTGGGCTCTCATGTAGTCACAATAAGGACTTATTCCCCATGCACCTTTGGAGAGAAAAATATGCAACTTAACCTCATTTTCTTTGAAAGTTAAATTGAATTATGTAAAATAAGTTCACAAAGATAAACTCAACCAAAAAGTATCACCCTTCCTCACTAATTCTGCACGTAGTCAAAGACTATAACACCAAGGGAAAGACAATTGAGAGCTGTGAAAAACAAAATCAATATCACACTTAGCTGACTTCCAATGCAAGCTTCATATTTGTTCCAAGTTGAAGTAGGGGACCAATCCTCCATACTGCCACTGTCCCCAAGAGAGATATACAACCTTATGCCAAGTCACTTTCTTCATCAGAAGCAATTCCCAAAGACAGCTTATACCTGAAAATTGTCAAGTCTACAGTTTCTCATCACCTGGGAAATAAACCCTTCAGCCCTGGAGGTGGAATCTTGTCAAGATAGCATAGCATCTATAACAAATAGTGTATTTATTGAATAGAAAACATCTAGTTCAACACCTATATAAATAAGACAAGAGAACCTGGATGGCTGTCACTGAAGGACAAATCAAGGGAAATGGACGTGAAAGGAAATATATGTTTTTATATATGATTTCTTTTCTTATTAAAAGTGTTCTCAATCAACAGCTTACTAGATTTATGAATCCATCTCGATAGCTCAAGCTAAGATGGCAGTAAAAAGCAATCCCAAAGCCTCAATGGCTTAACAAAACATTCATTTTGCGTTCACATTCAATGTCCAATGAGGGTTGCCAGGAAATCTCTTCTCATCATGGTTACTCTGGGCAAAAATGGTGATAGAGGCTTTATACTTGCTACCATGTAGCAGAGGGAAGGAAATTTAGTGAAGCTATTTCTTACACTAAAGCCAACCCTACCTTTGACTTTCAAATTAATCCTGACTCTATCCATATTCTCACACCTTACCTATAATATTATTTCTTTTCTTAATTCTAACTCTTGTTTCTAAATTACCTATAACCACAATCCTGCCTTCTGCAAACTCTAATCTTACTCAAACCTCTAACCTCACCCTTATTGTTAACTTCAATGCTTGTTCTGTTTTTAATCCTCCTTAAGGGGCTAATTCTGAACTTACTTCTAAACTAACATCTGGGCTCCCCTAGTGGCTCAGACGGTAAAGAATCTGCCTGCAATGCAGGAGACCCAGGTTCAATACCTGGGTTGAAATGGCAACCCTGGAGAATGAAATGGCAACACACTCCAGTATTCTTTTCTTTTTCTTTTGTAAATTAATGTATTTATTTTAATTGGAGGCTAATTACTTTACAATATTGTAGTTGCTTTTGCCATACATTCACATGAATCAGCCATGGGTGTACATGTGTCCCCCATCCTCACTCCCCTCCCACCTCCCTCCCCATCTCATCCCTCAGGGTCATCCCAGTGCACTGGGCCTGAGCACCCTGTCTCATGCATCAAACTTAGACTGGCGATCTATTTCACATATGGTAATATACATGTTTCAATGCTATTATCTCAAATCATCCCACCCTTGCCTTCTCCCACAGAGTCCAAAAGTCTGTTCTTTACATCTGTATCTCTTTTGCTATCTCGCATATAGGGTCATTGTTATCATCTTTCTAAATTCCATAAAGATGTATTAATATACTATATTGGTGTTTTTCTTTCTGACTTACTTCACTCTGTATAATAGGCTCCAGTTTCATCCACCTCATTAGAACTGATTCAAATACATTCTTTTTAATAGCTGAGTAAATATTCCATTGTGGATGTGTACCACAGCTTTCTTATCCATTCATCTGCTGATGGACATCTAGGTTGATTCCATGTCCTAGCTATTGTAAACAGTGCTGCAATGAACATTGGGGTACACATGTCTCATTCAATTCTAGTTTTCTAGGTGTGTATGCCCAGCAGTGGGATTATGCCCAGGACGGGGTCATATGGCAGTTCTATTTCCATTTTTTAAGGGAATATCCACACTGTTCTCCATAGTGGCTGTACTAGTTTGCATTCCCACCAACAGTGTGAGAGGGTTCCCTTCTCTCCACGCCCTCTCCAGCATATTTTTTTTGTAGACTTTTGGATGGCAGCCATTCTGACTGGCGTGAGATGGTACCTCACTGTGGTTTTGATTTTCATTTCTCTGATAATGAGTGATGTTGAGCATCTTTTCATGTGTTTGTTAGCCATCTGTATATCTTCTTTGGAGAAATGTCTGTTCAGTTCTTTGGCCCATTTTTTGATTGGGTCATTTATTTTTCTGGAATTGAGCTTAAGGGCTGCTTGTATATTTTTGAGATTAGTTCTTTGTCAGTTGCTTTGTTTGCTATTGTTTCCCCCCATTCTGAAGGCTCTTTTCACCTTGCTTATAGTTTCCTTCTTTGTGCAAAAGCTTTTAAGTTTAATTAGGTCCCATTTGTTTACTTTTGTTTTTATTTCCATTACTATGGGAGGTGGATCATAGAGGATCCTGCTGCGATTTATATCAGAGAGTGTTTTGCCTGTTTTCCTCTAGAAGTTTTAAAGTTTCTGGTCTTATGTTTAGGTCTTTAACCCATTTTGAGTTTATTTTTGTGTATGGTGTTAGAAAGTGTTCTAGTTTCATTCTTTTAGAGGTGTTTGACCAGTTTTCCCAGCACCACTTGTTAAAGAGATTGTCTTTTCTCCATTGTATATTCTTGCCTCCTTTGTCAAAGATAAGGTGTCCATATGTGTGTGGATTTATCTCTGGGCTTTCTATTTTGTTCCATTGATCTATATTTCTGTCTTTGTGCCAGTACCATACTGTCTTGATGACTGTGGCTTTGTAGTAGAGCTTGAAGTCAGGCAGGTTGATTCCTCCAGTTCCATTCTTCTTTCTCAAGATTGCTTTGGCTATGTGAGGTTTTTTGTATTTCCATACAAATTGTGAAGTTATTTGTTCTAGCTCTGTGAAAAATACCGTTGGTAGCTTGATAGAAATTGCATTGAATCTATAGATTGCTTTGGGTAGTATACTCATTTTCACTATATGGATTTTTCCAATCCATGAACATGGTATATTTCTCCATCTATTTGTGTCATCCTGCATTTCTATACACGAACAATGAGAAAACAGAAAGAGAAATTAAGGAAACAATTCCATTCACCATTGCAATGAAAAGAATATAATACTTAACAATAAATCTCCCTAAAGAAACAAAAGACCTATAGATAGAAAACTATAAAACACTGATGAAAGAAACAAAGATGACACAAATAAATGGTTTTTTAACACCTATTTTCAACTCTCTTGCTTATATACTTATCAGTATATAGGAGAGTGTGTAAAGAACACTTACACTTCCTATAAAATAAATAATTAAACTTGAGCAAAATACTCATATAGACATTTCTCCAAAAAGATAGACAAATGGCCAGCAAGACTTGAAGACCTGTTCAACACCATTAGACATTAGGGAAATGTCTTTTTTTTTTTTACATTTGAAAAGTTTTATTAAGCAGTTTTTACATAATCAACGGTTCACAGTTTGCAGTTAAAACATTGTGCATGTTGTATATATTCACTGCTACTCAATTACAAAACCTTCAGACAGCAGTGAAAAACATGTTCAAATAACTCATTAAAAAAAAAAGACAACCATGACTCTTTAAAGTCCAAAATGTTGGGTGATATCACTTCAGACAGAAAATGAGGGTTTTTTTAATATAAATTTATTTATTTTAATTGGAGGTTAATTACTTTACAATATTGTATTGGTTTTGCCATACATCAACATGTATCTACCACAGGTATACACGTGTTCCCCATCCTGAACCCCCTCCCTCCTCCCTCCCCATACCATTCCTCTGGGTTGTCCCAGTGCACCAGCCCCAAGCATCCTGTATCCTGCATTGAACCTGGGCTGGTGACTCGTTTCATATATGATATTATACATGTTTCAGTGCCATCCTCCCAAATCATCCCACCCTTGCCCTCTCCCACAGAGTCCAAAAGACTGTTCTATACATCTGTGTCTCTTTTGCTATCTCGCATACAAGGTTATCGTTACCATCTTTCTAAATTCCATATATATGAATTAGTATGCTGTATTGGTGTTTTTCTTTCTGGCTTACTTCACTCTGTATAATAGGCTCCAGTTTCATCCACTTCATTAGAACTGATTCAAATGTATTCTTTTTAATGGCTGAGTAATACTCCATTGTGTATATGTACCACAGTTTTCTTATCCATTCATCTGCTGATGGACATCTAGGTTGCTTCCGTGTCTTGGCTATTATAAACAGTGCTGCGATGAACATTGGGGTACATGTGTCTCTTTCAATTCTGGTTTCCTCCGTGTGTATGCCCGAATCAGCCATAGCTGTACATATGTCCCCTCCCCCTTGAACCTCCTTCCCATATCCCACCCCTCTAAGTTGTTAAAATTTAAACACAGCATTACTATATGAGGGAGCAATTCTACTACTAAGTGTATAGTCAAGAGAATCAAAAACAGGCTTTAAAACAAAAGCTTGCTCATAAATGTTCATAGCATTATTATTCATAATAAACTAATAAACATATTATTAACATAACAAACATTATTCAAAATAAAGAATGGAAAAATAAAAACAAATGTCCATCAACTAATGAATGGATTAAAAAAATGTGATATATTCACACAATGGAATACTATTCTTCCATAAAAAGTAATGAAGTACAGATTCACGCTACAACATTGATGAACCTTGGAAGTGTTATGCAAAGTTAAAGAGACCAGAGACAAAAGGTCACATATTGGATGATTCCATTTTTATGAAATGCCTATGATAAGCAAACCTATAGAGATACAGAATATAGACCAGTGGTTGCTTGGAGCTGAAGAAGAGGTTGAAGAGAGAATGCAGAATGATTACTAATAGTTACAAGGTTATTTTTAAAGTGATGGAATGTGTTAAAATTAGATTATATGATACTTACATACTGTGTAAATATAAAAAAAATTGAATTACACACTTTAATGGGTGTACATAAATCTTCTATAAATTATATTAGTATATTTTAAATGTTCAGACA
>SJYT01054545.1:0-14444 GCA_006410635.1 Cephalophus harveyi | reverse complement strand
CTGTGGTCATGTATGGATGTGAGAGTTGGACTGTGAAGAAGGCTGAGCGCCGAAGAATTGATGCTTTTGAACTGTGGTGTTGGAGAAGACTCTTGAGAGTCCATTGGACTGCAAGGAGATCAACCAGTCCATTCTGAAGGAGATCAGCCCTGGGATTTCTTTGGAAGGAATGATGCTAAAGCTGAAACTCCAGTACTTAGGCCACCTCATGCGAAGGGTTGACTCATTGGAAAAGACTGTGATGCTGGGAGGGATTGGGGGCAGGAGGAGAAGGGGACGACCGAGGATGAGACGGCTGGATGGCATCACTGACTCGATGAACGTGAGTCTGAGTGAACTCCGAGAGATGGTGATGGACAGGGAAGCCTGCGAATTCATGGGGTCGCAAAGAGTCGGACACGACTGAGCGACTGAACTGAACTGAAGCCTACCAGACCATCCACATAGTCAGATGCCACAGCAGAAGGACTCAAGCAACCTCTTAGGGGAAACTCCTACAGTGTATAGCTTGGGTGACCAGGGGGACTGCTCTGCTGGGACTCATAGGATTTCTCCAAGGTCAAGAAACTGAACTATTCTACCACTGACATAAAAATACAAACAGCAGCTTAGACAAAATGAGGCAACAGATAAAGGAACAGGATAAAACCCCAGAAAACTAACTGAAATGGAGACAGGCATTCTATTGGAGAAAGAGTAAAGAAAAATGATCTAAAGATGATCAAAGAATTCAGGAGAAGAATGGATACAGAGAGTGGGAATTTACAAGTTTTTAACAAAGAGAAAATATGAAGAAAAACTATAGATGAAGACTACAATAACTAAAATGAACAATACACTAGAAGGATAAGCAATATTCTCACATTCTTGCTTGTGTACACTTTGTCGCAAATACGAAGCTGTCTTCAAAAACTGAATTATTGGGACAAAGCTCATCCTGTACACTATACATCAATGCAGAATTTTTAGAAGGCAGTTAGCTGAACTGGAGCTCCAAGTATGTTGCTCTTATACAGTAAAAATTTTTCTACACGGTGACAGAACTTAGACACTCTACTTGCATTGTTATTGGACTGTGACCACATGGTGACAAATGAGGCCAATGCAACTTTGGGGGCCACTCTCCCTCACTCTAGAAACACACGTGAAGTTTGCCTTTCTTGCTATTTTCTGACTACTGACATCCAAGACCAATTTTAACCACAGAAGATAGAAAACTATAAAGTTAATATCAGAGAAGAATATAATTATTTACCCTCAAAAAATAGTTCAAGAAGGAAATACTCTGAACTTCTTCATGTATATGATGACTGTCATTCACCAGGAATGTGAAATGTCCAGCCTATACTGAATGTCTGATACTGAATACAGACCAATTGTTTCTACTCTGGCAGCATGTTAAAATCACCCAGAGGGCTTAAAAAAATAACAGTGCTGAAAGCTTACCGCTTAAGATACTAATTTAATTAGACTAGGATGAGATGGCAGCAATGATATTCACTAACTTTAAGGTGCAGCCTGGATGAAGAGCTACTGCAAGCGTGTGACAGAGCTACTTGGACTTCCCTTTCTGAATAAACAGCATGTTGGTAACTGCTTTCAAGCAAGTCAAATAAATGTCACTTACTACAGTGTTTCAAGGTATACTGAAAATTCAAATTAGCATCATTTTGAATCAAGATCCTATGTCTTATTAAGATCACTTTATATTAGTGTTTCCCAAAGTCTGAGACACTAGCTGCTAATACCCAAATCAATTTTAAGTGTCATATATGCACAGCGTTAAATGATACTGAAATCTATAATTAGAAAGTTATCCTCATTTCAGTTTTCTACTAGCTCATCCAATCATATTAAAGATAAGTCTCAGTTTATCTGTAATGTGTCTTTATCCACATTCTGCAATTTGCTAACCTACTTTCTCAAGAGGAGTACCAGCAAGCTTTGCACCTCTGGTAGACAATAATGTATAATGAAAACTTGATAACATTGTTGTGGCTTCACTGTATTTACTTTATGTTTTTCTTTTATTATGAAAAATGAAACTCATTTTCTGGGTTTAATTACTTTTGTTAAGTTTATTAAATAAACTAGTTAGATTTGATCACTCATCTAGAGCCAGACATCTTGGAATGTGAAGTCAAGTGGGCCTTAGAAAGCATCACTACGAACAAAGCTAGTGGAGGTGATGGAATTCCAGTTGAGCTGTTTCAAATCCTGAAAGATGATGCTGTGAAAGTGCTGCACTCAATATGCCAGCAAATTTGGAAAACTCAGCAGTGGCCACAGGACTGGAAAAGGTCAGTTTTCATTCCAATTCCAAAGAAAGGCAATGCAAAAGAATGCTCCAATTACCGCACAATTGCACTCATCTCACATGCTAGTAAAGTAATGCTCAAAATCCTCCAAGCCAGGCTTCAGCAATACGTGAACCGTGAACTCCCTGATGTTCAAGCTGGCTTTAGAAAAGGCAGAGGAACCAGAGATCAAATTGCCAACATCCGCTGGATCATGGAAAAAGCAAGAGAGTTCCAGAAAAACATCTACTTCTGCTTTATCGACTATGCCAAAGCCTTTGACTGTGTGGATCACAATAAACTGTGGAAAATTCTGAAAGAGATGGGAATACCAGACCACCTAACCTGCCTCTTGAGAAATCTGTATGCAGGTCAGGAAGCAACAGTTAGGACTGGACATGGAACAACAGACTGGTTCCAAATAGGAAAAGGAGTGCGTCAAGGCTGTATATTGTCACCCTGCTTATTTAACTTTCCAGTACTTTGGCTACCTCATGCGAAGAGTTGACTCATTGGAAAAGACTCTGATGCTGGGAGGGATTGGGGACAGGAGGAGAAGGGGACGACAGAGGATGAGATGGTTGGATAGCATCACTGATTCGATGGACATGAGTTTGGGTGAACTTCAGGAGTTGGTGATGGACAGGGAGGCCTGGCATGCTGCAATTCATGGGGTCACAAAGAGTTGGACATGACTGAGCGACTGAACTGAACTGAACAACCTCTCAATACCCAGAAAGATGAGAAGGAGGACAACAAATCAGATTACCTATCTTGAATTTTGACAATGAGTATAAAGAGAAAACTCCCTAAAAATTCACAACCATGGCCAGCCCTCATATGGGCCAATAGCTTCATTTCACATTAACTGATTTGTCTCTCAAAACTCCAAACCAAGAATTTAGTTTATAGTGGTTTCAGCCTGACAAAAGAAAATTAGTTGTTTTTTTTTTTTTTTGAGAAATCCCCTTCATCCCAGTTCTCAAAATTTTTCCACAGAAAAATTTCTGAGGAAAACAAGATGATCATGCATGCAAAAGAATATGAAATAATTTTGGCAATAAAGCACCATAATCAATAAGTAGCAAAAACAATAGTCAGAAATAGTAGAACATCATACATTGGAAGTATAAGATACAAAATATGAAATAAGATTGTTTAAAATATTTTAATAAATCAAAACAATTCTTCAGTTCAGATAAGTTCAGTCACTCAATAATGTCTGAGTGTTTGCAATGTCATAGACTGCAGCACACCAGTCTTCCCTGTCCATCACTAACTCCCGGAGCTTGCTCAATCTCATTTCCATCAAGTCAGTGATGCCATCCAACCATTTCACCCTCTGTTGTCCCCTTCTCCTCCTGCCTTCAATCTTTCCCAGCATTAGGGTCATTTCTAGGGAATCAGTTCTTTGTATCAAGTGACCAAAATATTGGAGTTTCAGCTTCAGCATCAGTCCTTCCAATGAATATTCAGGACTGATTTCCTTGAAGAATGACTGGTTTGATCTCCTTGCAGTCCAGAAAGATTCTTAAACATATGAATAACAAGCAAGCAAATAAGGAAAATAATAAAACTTTTTGAAAAGACTTGAGTAAAGTTGTAGGACACATTATATACACACAATTAATCCAAGAAAATGTTTCCCTGAGCACTGAGCATTTGACCATGGTGATGGAAAAAATGGTCAGAGCATATTTGTGCTGCAGATCACAGGCAGAGACAATAGAATAAGTAGGTCTCCAAAGTCAGTGGCATACCCTGAAAGACAAAACCAGGTATACCTTGCTTATAATCAGACTGGAGTATGTAGGCTGTGCAGTAAGTGGAGCCTTCCTTAAATTATACAAACACTGGAAAGTAGCAAAAAAGATAAGACTAAATAAGAAAACAAGAAAACACATGACATTTACAATTGTAATGCAGGGTGAAGTAAATTCTGCTAGTGATAAGAAATAGCATTTAAAATGCTGATCTCAGTGATAAAGGTAAACAAAGCTTCGACTGGATCACAATATGCAAATAGTTTGGTTAAGAAAGGAGAAACCACACTTATAGTTAGGGGATTAAAACTATAGGAGAGAACCAGAGGAGCAAAGATCAAGAAAGGCAGCCCTAGCTCCCAGTTTACCACTATTTTTTCAGGAAATCAGAAGTTGTTAATAGAATTCACATGAGAAACTGTAGAAAACATTACCACTAGTCCCAGTTGGCTCAATCATCAAGGTGGATGATTTGGGTGAGAATTTAAACCATACTTCTCCCAAAGGCCAAAATATTATAACCACTACTGGCTCCAAATAGGAAAAGGAGTACATCAAGGCTGTATATTGTCACCCTGCTTATTAAAGAAAGCCGAGCACCGAAGAATTGATGCTTTTGAACTGTGGTGTTGGAGAAGACTCTTGAGAGTCCCTTGGACTGCAAGGAGATCCAACCAGTCCATTCTAAAGGAGATCAGCCCTGGGTGTTCTTTGGAAGGACTGATGCTGAAGCTGAAACTCCAGTACTTTGGCCACCTCATGCGGAGAGTTGACTCATTGGAAAAGACTCTGATGCTGGGAGGGACTGGGGGCAGGAGAAGGGGACAATAGAGGATGAGATGGCTGGATGGCATCACTGACTCGATGGACATCAGTCTGAGTGAACTCCAGGAGTTGGTGATGGACAGGGAGGCCTGGCGTGCGGTGATTCATGGGGTCACAAAGAGTCGGACACGACTGAGCCACTGAACTGAACTGACCAAGAAGGAATAACACTTCCTTTTCATCTTGTCCATCTCTTGTGAGTGCCTTTTATTGCAAAATATTAAGCAGGTGGACAAAGCTGTTTCCAAGCTTCCAGGTCCTGCAATATAGAAGAGGTCTTCGAATAGGGCAAGAATCGTGTTGAGTACTAAAAGAAAAAGAGAAAACCACACTGTGACCACAAAATCATGTACCTCACAAGTCTTCTTCTGAGGCTGGAAGAATGCTGACTTACAACTCTTTCCTGATGCAGCTCTATCACTTGGTGCATTTGTGTCCTAGGGGTCCTGTCATGAATCACAACAAACAGTGGCTTACAGCAGCATAAACTTATGGTCATGGGGCTGTAAGCCAGAAGGCTGAAATGGAGGTATCAACAGGGGTGATCCCTTTTGGAGGTTCCAAGGTGGAATCCATCCCTTGCTTACAGTGACTGTGGACGCTGCATGGGATCCTTGGCTTGTGGCTTGCAGGACTTGAATCCTTGTCTCTGCTTTTTGTTTGTTTGTTTTTAAATTATTTATCTTGGGGGTTATTTATGTGTCCATTTTATTGGGCCACAGAGTGCCCAGATATTTGGTTAAACATTAATTCTGGGTGTGTCTGTGAGAGTGTTTCTGAATGAGATTAACATTTGAATTAGCAGACTGAGTAAAGCAGATTACCCTCCCTAACATGAGTGGGGCCCATCTAATCAGTTAAAGGTTTGAATAGAAAAAAAGGCTGACTCTCCTGCAAGTAAGAGACAATTCATCCTGCCTGACTGCCTTTGAACTGGGACATTGGATTTTTCCTCCTGTCTTCGGACTCAAATGGAAACATTAGCTCTTTCTGGGTCTCAAGCCTGTTAGTTTTCAGACTGGAACTACAGTACTGGCCCCCTTGACTCCAGCTTGCTGAGCACAGATTGTGGGACTTCTCAGCCTCCATGGTTACATGAACTAATTCCTTACAATAAATCTCTTTATATATATATATCCTCTTGGTTCTGCTTCTCTGGAGACCCCTGAATAATATTTTGTATGTATTCTTATAATGACTGTGCAATCCCTCATTCTCCCTACCTTTCTCAACATTCTTTCATAACCAGTGGGACAAGATATGGAAGAAATTATCAAGTGTGAGAGGCTAGGTATGCAATTCTTGGTAATTTTCAAAGTATATATTTTCATTCTTGTTTACTTGAGACCAATAACAAAACAACCAATGTTAAACTTTGTTTAAATCTATATTATCTAGTATTTCTCCTTTCTTTCAGCTCTAAAGCCTCGTTTTTGAAACATGGTCTTGCACTTTTCTTTTAGTACACTAAGTTATACTGAAAAGCATAACTAAGTTATATTTCTGAGACCACTTTTTCATTTACTTTTTTTGTGGAATATCTCTCAAATCTTTCTCTTTTTCTCAGTCCTATTTCTATAACTCTATTCCAAGCCCTCATCTCCTTATGCCTGGCAAACTTTAAAAGCCTTCTGTTTGACTCCATGGCTCCCAGCTGGTTTTTCTCTGTGATTCTGTGATGCATTGACATTCTAATGATCATGCATCTTGGAAAGACTGTGATTTTAGAATTTTGAGGGCTTAAGCAAGTAACAGAGACTGCCTAAGTTAGGGAGGTCAGGAAAGGAGTGCAGAACACACATCAGCTTCAGTTGGGTGGAAATAGCCATCAGTCCTCAGGTGGATTGTCTGGCTGAAATGTAGTAGCTTAGGGTAGGAGTATCCAGGCTGCAACTTTTCAAGGATGTGACTAGCATGCAGGCCTCCTGGAGACTCCCTATATTGGGAGATTCATTGCTCCTAACACCCAGGTTGCAGTTTTTATCTGAGAACCCTCTGCTTATTAGCAGAATCTCCATGGGGAATCCTCATATGTTCCCTGTGCTCACCTTTCTTTGATGGTAGCACTAAGGAGAAATATGGGGAGAGGAGGGTATGGCAATTATTGTTCTAACTGACTAGCACTTTTCCATATTCTCCAGTTTCTCTCCCTTCCCCAGCTCTCCAGCCACCTTCAATTCTCTTTGGCACCAAGCAAGATTCCAATCCATTTTCATGGATCCCTGAGGAGTGCCCGTTTTATTACATGACACTAGTCCCATGGGTGCCTGGTTTGGGCACTTGAATCAAGTTGGCCATTGAGTCCTTTCTACAGAGTTTCTGTATTTAAGATCAGAGAGTAGTTCAGTTATCCCTCTTCTGGGTAGCTCTCTTTGTTAAAATGTGATAGTAGTGAGAGGCAAGAATGAAGTCATGCTGCAGATAGGAGTAGAGACAGGGGACATGCAGATGAAAGGCTAATCCTATGGCTCAAGTCCAGTTGTTTCTAAGGCCCAGGGGGATTCCGGCCTTTATTCCCTGAGAGAGTGATGATAATACCTCACATGTACATCAGGCTCCAAGCACTAGAAGTAATTTATTTGAGCCTTATAAAAACCCTATGAGGAAGATGATGTTACCATCCCCATTTTACAGATGAAGAAATTAAGGCATGGGGAGATTGGATAGCTTTTTAAAAATTTGTATTGGAGTATAGTTGCTTTGCAATGTTGTGTTAGTTTCTGCTGTACAGCAGTGAATCAGCTATACATATAACTATGCATACCGTTTTCAGATTTCCTTCCCATTCACGTCACCACAGAGCATTAAGTAGAGTTCCCTGAGCTATATAGTAGTTTTTCATTAGTTATCTGTTTTGTATATAGTATCAATAATGTATATATGTCCATCCCAGTCTTCCAATTCATCCCATCCTCCCTTCCCTCCCTTGGTGTCCATACATTTGTTCTCTATGTCTATTTCTGCTTTGCAAATAAGATCATCTATACCATTTTTCCAGATTCCACATATATGTGTTAATATATGATATTTGTTTTTAGGAGATTCAATAGCTTGCCCAAGGTCACGAAGTTAGGACTTGTACCCTTGCAGTCAGATTCCATGCTCTTGATATTATAACATAAATCCTTGTAGCATTTCTCTAAATCTCCTTTGCCTAAGCCAGTTCAAGTGCCCTACAGTCACCCCCAAGCAAGATAAAGAGGCTGATGGACACGATTACCTTTTTCTACAACCAACTTTGAAAGTTTAATTCTCTATGGCTCTCACTTTGCTGCCTCCCTTTTCCTTTTCTCCTTTCATTTTTTCCTTCCTTCTCTCTAGTTCACTTTGTACCTTTTGCAAGCTCATTTATTGACCATTTCCCCTATCTTCTTGATTATTCTCAGCAGCAGCAGGCAATAATATTGTCATTTTTCTATCTTTAAAAATCCTCTCTTGACTTGATTTTTCCCTTCAGCTTCAGCCCCATCTTTTCATTCTTTCCTAAACCCCCTTCAGTCAGGCTTTTGTACCCATGCTTACTGAAAGGTCACCGGTGCCCTTCACATTGCTAGATCCAGTGGTCAGTTCTCATATTACTCGACTCCTCAGCAGTGTTTTGAGGCATTCACTCTTTCTTCATTCATATGCTTTCTTCACTTGGCTTCTCGGGTGCTACACTCTCTTGGTTTTCAATGCTCCTTTTCAGTATCACTTGCTGACTTTTTTTTGTTATATTCCTGAACTTTTAACCTTAGAGTTCTCTTGGGCTCTGTCATTCCATTGGCGATCTCATTTAATTTCAAGACTTTAAATGCCATCTAAAAGCTGGTGACAATTTTGATTGTATATCCTCATCTTGGACTTCTTCTGACCTTCAGGTTCCTTTGTCCAGCTGCCTTCTTGAGATTTCTACCTTAAAGAGAGAAAGGCATCTCAAAGTTAACACATCCAAATCTGATCTTCCTTCTCAAATCTACTCCTCCACAATCTCCTCTGTTGCAGTAAATTCCAGTTGCTTACCCCAAGAAGCTTTATTCCTTATTCCTCTCTTTCTGTTATGTCCTATATTCATTTATTTTATATCTTCAAAATATACCTGGAATCTTTCCATTTCACATTACTTCCAGTTCTACTACCATGGTTCAAAACTACTTTTGTTTGTTTCTCACTGGAATAACTGCAATAGCCTCCACCTGGTCTCCCTATTTCCTCCCTTACCACTTACACTCTACTCTCCACTTAGCACCCAGAGTGAGCCTTTGAAAATGTTAGTTATGTTTCTCCTCTGCTCAAAATCCTGTGATGGTTCCATTTGTCACTCAGAATGAACTCCAAAGTCCTTATAGTAGCTTATAATGGCCTACAGGATCTGGGCCCTGTTACCTTTCTCAGCTCATCTTTCCTCTCACCTTCACTCCTGGTATAGTGTGTTCCTTGCTGCTCCTTGACTACTTCAGGTAAGCTCTTGCCTCAGGATCCTTGCACTTGCATAAAAAAGTTATCAGATTATACAGTAACACAAGTTCTAAGTCTAATTTGTTGAGTTTCCATCATCAACCTAGTAGTAGTCATCCACATAACTCATTTCCTTATCTTTAAAAAGTCTTTGCTTGAATAATGTTTTCTCAAGTGTTCATTCTATTTAAAATTTAATACCCCCACCAATATTCCCTATTCTCTTTCCCTTCTTTATCTTTCCCCCTAGCATTTAGTACCTTCTTGTATCCTATATAATTTACTTACTTCCTGCTATGGGCTGAATTGTATCCCTGAAAATTTATATGTTGAAGCCCGAACCCCCACGTGATAGTATTTGGCAAGGAAGACTTTGGGAAGTAATTAGGTTTAGCTGAGGTCATGAGAGTGGGATCCTCTTGATGGATTAGTCTCCTTACAAGAATAGACACCAAAGAGTCTGATTCTCCCCACCTCCTCTCCTGTTCTCCCATGTAGGGACACAGTCAGATGGTTGATAACTGCAAGCCAGGAAGAAACTCATCACTGGGGAAATGAATTAATCAGCACCTAGATCTTGTACTTTCCAACCTTCAGAACTGTGAGAAATAAATTTCTATTGGTTAAGCCACCCAGTCTATGGTATCTTATCAATATTATGGCAACCTGACCTGACCAACCTGGGCTGACCTGACCAACCTGGGCTTCCCTGATAGCTCAGTTGGTAAAGAATCTGCTTGTAATGCAGGAGACTCCGGTTCAATTCATGGGTTGGGAAGATCCACTGGAAAAGGGACAGGCTACCCACTCCAGTATTCTTGGGCTTTCCTGGTGGCTCAGACAGTAAAGAATCCACCTGCAATGCGGGAGACCTGGGTTTGATCCCTGGGTTGGGAAGATCCCTTGGAGAAGGGAAAGGCTACCCACCCCAGTATTCTGGCCTGAAGAATTCCATGGACTGTATAGTCCATGGGGTCACAAAGAGTTAGACACAACTGAGTGACTTTCACTCACGACCTGACTAAGAGAACCCTCCTCACTAAAAAAACAAACTCAATAAGGTCAAGGAATATTCTCTGATTGTTTACTGTTGCATCATCCATGCCTGGAATAGTTGTGAGCATGTAGTAGATGCTCCATAAATATTTGCTGAGTGAATGAGTGAATGAATCAGATGAGGTCCTCTTACAGAGGATGACAGGTACATGGTCATACCACAAGGTAGATAGTGCTTAAGTCTTACTTTGGAGGTGAAGATAAAGGGTTATTGGGAGCTCAAAGAAGGGAGGAGTCATTCACCTATGGGAAGGGAGTGAGAGCAATCCAGGAGGGCTTAATGGAGGAGATAGCATTTGAGCCAGGACTTGAAGAATGGGTAGTATTTGGGTTTATGGATGTAGAAGGAAGCACATGGAGTTCAGTTAGGCTTACATAGGGTGTGTGAAGTGTGGTGGAAGTGAGAAAGATTAGAAATGAGGTCTTTGGCTAAAATATGAAGATCTCTGAATGCCAAGTTAAAGTTTTTGCCTTTTTTTAGGTATGACATGAAATTGAGTGGTTATGAAGGTTACAGAATTGGGTGTAAAAATTTGAGTCATAAATCAATGATTTTCTCTGATTTAACTTTCAGATCTTTACTCAATTGTTTCTTATTTTAAGTTATTTATAGGCTTAATGATATGGTTCCTAACCTACCACAGATAAGAAGAAAAAAGGAAAAAGAGGGAGGAGACGTTTAATCTGAAAACAGGTACACCCAGGGAGAGAAGTGCTAGATGGTTGCTACAAGGTTGAAGATGGAAACCCTACAATTTAGACTTAGAACCTCTGTTATACTGTACAATCTGATAACTTTTTTTGCTTCTACATTTAAATATTCTTTTAATAACTTCTTTCTGATTACAGAAGTAATGCATATTCAACATAAGACATTTGGAAAACAGATCACCACAGAAAAATTCCCTCTGTGTCTACCATCTGGAAACAGCCATTGCTAACAGTGTGGCATCAATCATGCTCTTTAAGGTCATACTGTTTCTGCCAAGGTAACATGGCAATAAAAATATGATAAAGAAAAGATACCTGGATAAAGGTAAGAAAATGACAACAGTGTAGAAAGGGACAAAGAGAAAATAAAAGCCTCTTTCCCTTTACCCTCATCTGTTTCTACAAAGGTAACCATAGCTCTATTTTCGGTTTCATTAACCAATAATTGTATTGTGTACTTGCTATGTGTTTGAGGTTTAAGGTACTGAGAGCTTAAAGATGCAGTCTTTACCTTCTAGGACCTCACAGTCTTTCTAAGGGGAGAACATAAAAGCGCTGTGAAGAACTGCAGAATTCAGAAGCGGGGGCCATCACTGCAGGCTGGTAAGGTCAGGAAAAGTTTCCTGAATGAGAAATGCCTTGATTGGAGTTTGGAGCTCGGGCAGGTTTCAGTCAGAGAGGGGTGAGTGGCCCAGGGATATATGGATCTCTCAGAAGAGGTATCTAGGTTGGATAATGAAAGGGGCCCTTGAGATAACAGACAGAAGTGGAACCTGGCTGAAACTGAGGCTTCATGGGGTGGGGGGAGCAGTTGGAGAAAAGACTGAAGAATAGGGGCTGGGGCAGTTATAAGAGTACTGAGAGAGTTAGGAGGCATGTGATGATGACTCAGAACATCACTGAGAGTAGACAGGATGTGTTTGACAGACACTGAAGTGGCATAATTATTAGGAATTGGTGATTGGATAGATATCTTTTGGTAAATAGGAATAGGGAATATAAGCATGACATCCCTGTTTTTGAACATGGGCAACCAGGAAAATGGTGATAACATTCCCTGAAACAGAGAAGTCAGGAGGGAAAGTGTTTGCGGATGTAGTGTGGTGGTCAGAAGTGAAGAGATGAATTTGACTAGCCATATTGTTGAGCCTTTCCTTGAACATAGGGACTGACATCAATTTCCTTAGCATTACCACTGAGCCTAGAAATGAGCTCTGCATGCAATGGGTGCTAAATGAATGTTATTGGTGAAGAAAGGAGTAGAAGCTGGGAGAGCTGAATACCTTCCCAGTTTGCCTGGGACATCTCCATGGATGTATTTCCAATTGGTAGGAATGGGTAGGTAAGATGATGCCTAGAGATTTCCATAAGTCTGAGTGGAAAGGGGATGAGAATCCAGAGGATACTCTGAATTTAATGTCTGAGAGGAGGACCAGAGTTTGCCATCCCAGGTGTCTATTATTTGGTTGGTCTTACTCTCCTCTTTTGCTTCAGCTTCCTTTTGAACTCTGATGACCAAGGCCTAGGTATTGCTCCAATTCTCTCATTTCATAGTTGCTGGAAGAATTCAGGCAGATAATGCTGCAAGCTAGTTTACCACTTTGCAGTGACTATTTCAACCCTACAACTAGGCAACCTAAGGTTTC
This sequence comes from Cephalophus harveyi, assembly GCA_006410635.1. Lineage (NCBI taxonomy): Eukaryota > Metazoa > Chordata > Mammalia > Artiodactyla > Bovidae > Cephalophus > Cephalophus harveyi. The sequence continues at coordinate 1,709 of SJYT01054545.1, read as the reverse complement.
TAGGAGCAGATAAAACCCCTATGCAATCTGTCACTGTTTAATTTTCATTGCCAATGTAATTCTACCAAGTTAATGAATAGCTGTGTTGGAGTAGGGGAAGGGAAGAGACACAGAATGAATGAAGAGAAACTGTCATTTATGGGCAGACTCTGTTCTGCTTCTTAGCAAGACATTGGGTACATGATGAACCATTGAGGGTACAGTTGTCATCATCACCATCATCATCAAAGTACTTTTACGAAATGCCTAGTTTCAGGGGTTCTGAGCTAGGCCTACACAGAGAACTACACAGCTCTGGAATTTCACTTTTAGACCACGCATGGTCTAAGACCAGATACTGATGTGAACATGTGCAAGATGGATTTAAATCAATATGGTTTATTTACACATTATATGTCACCACCTCTTCTATAGGTTCCTGATTATTTCTGGAGTGAAATCTATATCCTGTATGCTCAATGATATTATCAACTCTTTGAAGGCAAAGAGTTTTTGAAGGCAACCTTTGAAGGCAACCTTACAATTCTGTCTACAGACTTGCTGTACAGAACATATATAGATGCTCAGTATGGATTCATAAATCAACCAGACCTGATGGGCAGACAGAGTACCTTTCAAACCATTAATATTTAACTCCTTTGAACCTCAGTTTCTTCTATAAAATGGAGAGAATAATTGTATCACAGACATCACAGGGCTGTTGTGAGGATAGAAAGTCAACGCATATAAATTGATTAGCACACAATTTAGTATTGTCTGCTCAACTGTTAGCGATTAATTTAACAACACGAATTTCTACCTTCTGTAGGAGACTGTGGAAAAGGGGTAGCAGCTTTTCACACAAATCTGGGTATGCAATTCAGCCTACGGCGGTATACTTGTCAGTTGCCTATGCATTGGGATTTGAGAGAGAGAGAAAAAAAAGATTCACCCTCTCAAATATCTTTTTTACTTTTCTGCCGTCACTCTTGAACAAGGATGCTTTGTTGGGGGTGCGCGTGTGAGTTACTGACTGGGAATGAAGGATGGAGGCGGAATTTGACTGGGAGCGAAGGCTACGACTTAAGTCGCCGTATCAGGCCCTTTTAATTCAGCAAACATTTGTAGCTAAGCTAATCAATGCCAAGTGTCGTCCAGGAGCTAGGAGTCCTGGAACAGACCAGGTTCGCACCCTTGCCCAGTTTTACCAAGGAACTACGAATGGACCAGAGAAACACTCTCTGATTGAAGAGCGAGCTCCGCTGAATAAGGAGCCGCTTCTAGCTCTAGCGCTCAGGCGCTATGCCCCCGGCGCGCCACGCCCCCGGCGCGCCAGCGCTCTTCCGGCGCAGCGCAAGCCCCGCGGCAACCAATGGGCGCGAGGCGCCGGGACCGCGCATGCCTCTTGCGGCTTCTCCGGGAAGTTGCTTCCTAGGTTGTGAGCCCGCACCCACGGAGATGAAGTAAGGCCTCCACTGTCCTCTGAGACAGGTCGGGGGAACTGGTGCCCGGGGGCAGCCCACCGGGGCTGAGGTGGTAGAGCATCTGCGGGGCTGACGGGCGGGAGAGGCGGAAGAGGCGGGGAGTCTAGAAAATTAGACTCGGTTTTGTTCTGTTTTACCTCAGGCCAGGGCGCGCTTACATGTCCGCTTTTCCTTCCGGTTTAGCCCTTTAACTAAAGTGAAGCTGATTAATGAGCTGAATGAGCGTGAGGTCCAACTGGGGGTGGC
>SJYT01054534.1:263092-299161 GCA_006410635.1 Cephalophus harveyi | reverse complement strand
GAAGAGTTGACTCATTGGAAAAGACTCTGATGCTGGGAGGGATTGGGGGCAGGAGGAGAAGGGGTCGACAGAGGATGAGATGGCTGGATGGCATCACGGACTCGATGGACGTGAGTCTGGGTGAACTCCGGGAGATGGTGATGAACAGGGAGGCCTGGCGTGCTGCGATTCATGGGGTCGCAAAGAGTCGGACACGACTGAGCGACTGAACTGAAGTGAACTGATGTATGTGTGTGTAATCAGACAGGATTCTTGTAAATACACAGCACATAATCTTAGTATGATCTTTCACATGTAATGAAATATTTATTAATCCCTCCCATAAAAGAAAAGGTGGGATAAATTGTAATCTCAAAGTTAAAAGACAGTTGTTTCCCCCATTTCATGTAAATGCTTAGTTTCATGATAACGTTTATTCATCTTAATCTTACAGAGTTTCTTGATCTATTGCTATTATTTTTCGTTTAATGATAAGTATATTAGAAGTAAGTAGCTGTGAATGCAACTCACAAATCTCTTTAATTACTTATATTAGCACAACAGGACAAACAAATGAAGAGGGGCCTTCAGAAACTATGGATCCCAAAACTAGTTTCAGAATCAGCTCAATTAAATTTTATCTGGCAATTAATAAAGTGAATGGTAAATGTAATCTCAAAGTTGTACAGATATTTTCTCTAATATGTCTACTTTTATTTAATAATCCAAAGCATTGATGACATTAGAGTATTTTCTGTATCCTAAAATCCATCATTCAATTGCCCTTTTTTATTGCCCTGCATTTACTCTCTGTCACGGGACTGTAAATATTATCCTTATTATGCTTTGACATTTGACAGATGTTCTTTATCATTGAGAATTTAATCAAAATTTAGTAATATTTAAATCTTTTCTAGTGTGGCTTAGTGTATTTGAAAACCAGCAGGTAAATTAATTATTTGTAAGCAGATATATGAAATCTAAACCTCTCTAACCATCATCTTAAATAATTTTTTTTGTCACAACATTTTCCCTCACCCTCTGTTACTCTTCTCCATTCCTTTTGCTTTTGACCTTAGTCTTTTCAGCATGAGGCATTTATTGAGTATTTATTCCTCTTTTTTCTCCAGTATTTTATATAATTTAGGGAAACAAATATATGACACCATATTTCCTTCACCCTAATACTTGTATTTGCCACAAGCCTTTTAATAGGTATTTGCCTACTGACCAGTTATTAATTCTGTATTTGAAAGGTATTATTAAGTTTTGATGCATGAAAAGCCACGAGATTTTCCATATCTTTTTAAACAAGTAAGTTTTACTAAAACGAAAAGGAAGTAAACATTTTAAAGAATATTAAAAATACATACAACTATGGTGGAGGTGATATGATTTAAAATGCCTAATCATGACTCAGTATTTCATTTTATTGTATATATATTTTCTGTTCTATTCTGGCAAGAATATGGGTAATAGTGGTTAGAAAAAAATTTTAATATTCAAGGGCTCCATCATATTTTACATAAACCAATCTCCTTAGTAAGTTAAATTCCAAACCTTCCCTTTTTAAATTTAATGATGTATTTAAAGTTGTAGATGTTACCTAGGGATACTTCATATTCAATTGGACTGCAGTTATTTACATGTTTAAAAGTAATGATGTCTGAATATTCATGGAGCTCGTATATAAGTACAAATCAAATGTGGATACACTGCATTTGATTAATGCCTCCTAAATAAAATGTTATTTACTGTTTTAGCTCAATACAAATTGCCAGTCGATATTGCTATTATTCACAAGAGAAAAATATAGATCTTCACCCTAGTGTTCACTTTTGTCATATTAGAACAATTGTGATTAGAGAGATTCTGGATAAAATAAATAGACCTTTACTAAAGTTTTCTATAATGTTATAAGAATAAGCAAAATGTTAATATATCCTTAATTTTATGAAGATATTTACCTTTCATTAGCATTTACTTAAGCATTCCTTTACTCCAGCTCCCAGAACTTCCTCATACTCATGTCCATTGAGTTGGTGATGCCATCCAACCATCTCATCCTCTGTCATCCCCTTATACTCCATCCTTCAATCTTTCCCAGCATCAGGGTCTTTTCCAGTGAATCAGTTCTTTGCATCAGGTGGCCAAAATATTGGAGCTTCAGCTTCAGCATCAGTCCCTCCAATGAATATGCAGGACTGATTTAATTTAGGATTGACAGGTTTAATCTCCTTGCAGTCCAAGGCACTCTCAAGAGTCTTCTCCAACACCACATTCAAAAGCATCAGTTCTTTAGTGCTCAGCTTTCTTCTCACATCGATATATGACTACTGGAAAAACCATAGCTTTGACTAGATGGACCTTTGTCAGGAAAGCAATGTTTCTGTTTTTTAATATGCTGTCTAGGTTGGTCATAGCTTTTTTTCCAAGGAGCAAACATCTTTTCATTTCATGGCTACCGTCACCATCTACAGTATTTTTGGAGCCCAAGAAAATAAGATCTTTCACTCTTTCCATTGTTTCCCACTCTATTTGCCATGAAGTGATGGGACCGGATGCCATGATCTTAGTTTTTGAATATTGAGTTTTAAGGCAACTTTTTCACTCTCCTATTTCGCTTTCATCAAGAGGCCCTTTAGTTCTTTGCTTTCTGCCATAAGGGTGGTGTCATGTGCATAGCTGAGGTTATTGATATTTCTGCCGGCATTCTTGATTCCAGGTTGTGCTTCATCCAGCCTGGCATTTCGCAAGATGTACTCTGCATATATAAGTTAAATAAGCAGGGTGACAATATATAGCCTTGAAGTACTCCTTTCCCAATTTGGAACCAGTTGGTTGTTCCATGTCTGGTTCTAACTGTTGCTTCTTGACCTGCATACAGATTTCTCAGGAGGCAGGTCAGATAGTCTGGTATTCCCATCTCTTTAAGAATTTTCCACAGTTGTGATCCACAGTCAAACTATGTGATCCACACACTATTCTTTGGCTCAGTCAATAAAACAGAAGTAGATGTTTTTCTGGAACTCTCTTGCTTTTTCTATGATCCAAAAGATGTTGGCAATTTGATCTCTAGTTCCTCTCCCTCTTCTAAATCCAGCTTGAATATCTGGAGTTGCATGGCTCTTGTACTGTTGAAGCTCTGTCTCTTATACACATCTAGATGTGTATAAGAGACAGGTTATAAGAATAAGCAAAATGTTAATATATCCTTAATTTTATGAAGATATTTACCTTTCATTAGCATTTACTTAAGCATTCCTTTACTTTTAGTGTTATCTGTAGAGATTTTAATATGATTTTGATTATAAAGATAAGTATAACATCATCCATTTATGTTATATCAAATGGCGTCAGCCCCTGTGAATCTAGATTAAGTTTTACTTAATTTACTGACATTTTAGCCATCATTTAGAATTTAGCAATATGTATACAGGGACAAGTGATGCTGATCAGAGCTCACAAATTTTTTTTTTTTTTTTTTTTATTAATCTCTCTGTTAACCATTGTGCTATTAGTATATATTTTAACTCCCATCTATTTAAGATCAACAGGTGAATATTGTTATCTCACATAGTAAAAATTTATTTGCATGGATGCTGGGAGGGATTGGGGGCAGGAGGAGAAGGGGGCGACAGAGGATGAGATGGCTGGATGGCATCACTGACTCGATGGACATGAATCTGAATGAACTCCAGGAATTGGTGATGGACAGGGAGGCCTGGCATGCTGCGATTCATGGGGTCGCAAAGAGTCGGACACGACTGAGCAACTGAACTGAACTGATCATTAATATACTTTCCCTGACAAATGCTTACAAATTTCTTTCTCTCCCATTTGTCAGAACTGCAGGAATTATTTTTCTACTGCCTGAATAACATCATTTTCATCCCAGTTTGTGTACATCTGTTAATCTCTTATCTTAGGTCCCATCCTTTAATCCCTATGTGCTTTAGTCTATTTATATTGTTCTGAACTGTATTTCAGTTCACCAGTTCTCTCTTAGAATCCCTCAAATCCTCTTAAACTCATTCACTGAATTCTTAATTTCAATTGTTGTATTTTTTAAAAAGATATTCTGGGATATTTCTTTGCTTTATTTTTATAGTTGCTGATTCTCTGCTTGCTTTCTCCATCTTATGTTCCATTTCCCTGAGCATATTATGTACAATAATATTGAAATTTGCATTTAATAATTGTACTATATTATCTTTCTTTGATCTTTTTGTGCTCTTCAACTTTGTGTTGATATTTTTGGAGATAGCCCTTTGTTTTTATAGGTCTGTCATTCAGATGGAGAGATGGCTGTTCTTTATGAAAAATCATGTAGATAACTCAAAGTTCTGGCTTATATTTCCCCATTGAGGATTTAATTTTGCTTCAGGCTGTCAGCTGGGCTGGAAGCAAAATCAATCATAGATCAACATAATTTAAATTAATTATAACTGGGCTTTGATTCCTGTTAAGAGTGGTCTATTTCTGATGTATGCTTGCTCTTAATGTTTGCCCACCATGGTTTCATCCAAAAAGTGTCAGTTATACCTTCCTTTCCACTGTCTATACATGCAGCTTGTGTTTCTCCATTTTTTCTTCCTTAAGGCTTAAACATTTCACATTCATCATTCACCAGAAGGGAAAAGTAATACTGCATGAGACTCACAATCTTGGTTTTCCCTACTTTTCAGGATCTTACCTGCACAAGTTCTTATTAGCTTGTTAGCTATCTAATGATTTCACAGATACATTAAACATTTATCAGCATCATGACATCAGGATTCATCTCAAAAATATAGATCTAGAAACACTTTACTCCCCCATATTCCCAACAAAACAGAAGGTTAACTGTACACTAATGGCTTTTGCTGAACCCATCAGAGAACCTAAGTCAAGAGAATGGTGAATCAAGAGGGAAACCTGAACTTTTAGGTACTTGTGGAAATGCCACATGATATACAAAATCATAAATTTTAATGTCCCTACAAGAACATTTCAGAAATTGGTAAAGTTTAAGTGTGACTTAACTGTGAAGGTCCTGTTGTCCACAGACATGGGGAAGTTCCCACCCACTTGCAGGCTGTTACTTGAAGGATATCCATCTGGCTCAGAAGGATTGAAGAGAATTTAGAGATAACCTCTCTCCCCTACATGGTGCTACTTGGTGGAGAGGAAAAACAGCTACTGTTGAAATTTGTGTAAATCTGTGTTCCCTGTTTCATTAATGGAACAAATAATTTATTCTGCTGGGCAGAATTTCCACAGCAGCTGTTGGATGACCAGGAAAGCCACATTCTGCCAAGACTCATTTTTCTTATATCCCTCAGGTAACGAAGGATTTAATCTGCAGAGGCAACAACTCCCAAATTGTAGACTGTAAACACTGGAGAACCTCAACTGAAGTTGGAGAGATTCCAGAAAAAAGGAACTCAATCCCTAGAGGAGGGAAAGAAAGCCTGTGAAGTCTATCTTGTCAGCTCAGGTCCATAAGCTGAAGCTTGAGATCTTCCAAGAAGATCAGAACATCATAAAATTCTCCCCCCGACCCTTCTCCTTCAGCACCATACTAACAAAGTTCCAAGGAAAAGCTATTAATAATAGTGGAAAAATTAGGATAGCTGCAACAAAGAGGCATTTTTGGGGAAGCAGAACAAAGGAAAGCCCCAAACCCAATCAAGGCGATTAAAAAATGAAAATGTATTACCACAGGAATTTGATGTATTCAATGAACAAAACAACAAAAATTCCAACTCTGGTAATCAGAGTAACAACAAACTTTATAGAAAATCTGACTCCTGAATAGATTCACTCAATCCTCATACTAAAGGCCCAAGAGAAGGAAAGAGTGCTCTTCTCTAAGCATTAAAAATAAGTCCCCTGTGTCTATTATCTGTTACAATATGTCCAACTTCCAGCGAACAATTACCAAGCATACCAACCTCAAGAAGAAACACTCTGAATAGATGAATCAATTTTGACAATCAAACACAGATATGACATAGTTATGGGAACTACCAGGCACAGAATTTTAGATAGCTTTGATTTATATGTTAAAGACTCTAATGGAACACACAGAAACAGATAATTTCGAAAAGATATGGAAACTGTAAGAAAAAAAGCCAACCTCCCCCAACCCAATAAAATAAACGTAACTGAGAGAAATTAGTAACCATGTAACAGAAATAAAGGATGCCTTTGATAGACTCCTTGGTAGCCTTGGCAGGACAGATAAAATAAACGTATGGGGAGCTTGAAGACATTTTGTGAAATTACACATACAGAAAGCATCAGACAAACCACTTGAAGAAACCTTCTCCAAAGTACATGGTCACAACTCCCAAGATTGCACAAGTATGTGAAATAAAGAAAAGACTGAGAATCATTTACAAATCAGAGGAAACTATCAAAGCATGAAAATAAACAAGTTTGTTGTCCAGTATTGGATTCCTGAAGCAAGAAAAAAAAAAAAAACATTGGAAGAAAGCTGGAGAAACTTTGACCTTGACGTATCTATTGTAACAGCAAATTTGGGCAAAATGATCTACAAATTCGATGATAAAGAGTTCCTTAAAGCTTTACCATTTTTACTGTATCATTTCCAAAAAGCTATTCAGAAAAAAAAAAAAAAAATCTATATACCTATTCAGTTCAATTCAGTTCAGTCACTCAATCGTGTCCGACCCTTTGCAACCCCATGAATCGCTGCACGCCAGGCCTGCCTGTCCATCACCAACTCCCGGAGTTCACTCAAACTCACGTGCATCGAGTTAGTGATGCCATTCAGCCATCTCATCCTCTGTCGTCCCCTTCTGCTGCTGCCCTAAATCCCTCCCAGCATCAGAGTCTTTTCCAATGAGTCAACTCTACCCTTGAGGTGGCCAAAGTATTGGAGTTTCAGCTTCAGCATCAGTCCTTCCAATGAAAGCCAGGACTGATCTCCTTTGGGATGGACTGGTTGGATCTCCTTGCAGTCCAAGGGACTCTCAACAGTCTTCTCCAACACCACAGTTCAAAAGCATCAATTCTTCAGCGCTCAGCTTTCTTCACAGTCCAACTCTCACTTCCATACATGACCACTGGAAAAATGATAGCCTTGACTAGACAGATGTCTATTGGCAAAGTAATATCTCTGCTTTTCAATTTGCTATCTAGGTTGATCATAACTTTTCTTCCAAGGAGTAAGCGTCTTTTAATTTCATGGCTGCAGTCACCATCTGCAGTGATTTTGGAGCCCCCCCAAAATGAAGTCTGACACTGTTTCCAGTGTTTCCCCATCCATTTCCCATGAAGTGATGAGACCAGATGCCATGATCTTTGTTTTCTGAATGTTGAGCTTTAAGCCAACTTTTTCACTCCCCTCTTTCACTTTCATCAAGAGGCTTTTTAGTTCCTCTTCACTTTCTGGAATTAGAGTGGTGTCATCTGCATATCTGAGGTTGTTTATATTTCTCCAGGTATCATGATTCCAGCTTGTGATTTTCCAGCCCAGCGTTTCTCATGATGAACTCTGCATAGAAGTTAAATAAGAAGGGTGACAATATACAGCCTTGACATACTCCTTTTCCTATTTGGAACCAGTCTGTTGTTCCATGTCCAGTTCTAACTGTTGCTTCCTGACCTGCATATAGGTTTCTCAAGAGGCAAGTCAGGTGGTCTGGTATTCTCATCTCTTTCAGAATTTTCCACAGTTTATTGTGATTTGTGGTGTTGGAGAAGACTCTTGAGAGTCCCTTGGACTTCAAGGAGATCCAACCAGTCCATTCTGAAGGAGATCAACCCTGGGATTTCTTTGGAAGGAATGATGCTAAAGCTGAAACTCCAGTACTTTGGCCACCTCATGCGAAGAGTTGACTCATTGGAAAAGACTCTGATGCTGGGAGGGATTGGGGGCAGGAAGAAAAGGGGATGACGGAGGATGAGATGGCTGGATGGTATCACGGACTTGATGGACGTGAGTCTGAGTGAACTCCGAGAGATGATGATGAACAAGGAGGCCTGGCATGCTGCGATTCATGGGGTTGCAAAGAGTCGGACACGACTGAGCTACTGAACTGAACTGATTGTGATCCATACAGTCAAAGGCTTTGGCATAGTCAATAAAGCAGAAATAGATATCTTTCTGGAACATTCTTTCTTTTTTGATGATCCAGCAGATGTTGGCAATTTGATGTCTGGTTCTTCTGCCTTTTCTAAAACCAGCTTGAACATCTGGAAGTTCATGGTTCATGTATTGCTGAAACCAGGCCTGAAGTATTTTGAGTATTACTTTACTAGCGTGTGAGATAAGTGCAATTGGCAGTAGTTTGAGCATTCTTTGGCATTCTCTTTCTTTGGGATTGGAATAAAAACTGACCTTTTTCTGTCCTGTGGCCACTGCTGAGTTTTCCAAATTTGCTGGCATATTGAGTATAGCACTTTCACAACATCATCTTTCAGGATTTGAAAAAGCTCAACTGGAATTCCATCACCTCCACTAGCTTTGTTCAAAGTGATGCTTCCTAAGGCCCAGTTGACTTCACATTCCAGGATATCTGGCTCTAGGTGAGTGATCCCACCATCATGATTATCGGGGTCATGAAGATTTTTTGTACAGTTCTTTGTATTATTGCCACCTCTTCTTAATATCTTCTGCTTCTGTTAGGTCCATACCATTTCTGTCCTTTATCGAGCCCATCTTTACATGAAATATTCCCTTGGTATCTCCAGTTTTCTTGAAGAGATCTCTAGTCTTTCCCATTCTGTTCTTTTCCTCTATTTCTTTGCATTGATCACTGAGTAAGGCTTTCTTATCTCTCCTTGCTATTCTTTAGAACTCTGCATTCAGATGGGTATATCTTTCCTCTTCTCTTCTTTTCACAGCTATTTGTAAGGCCTCCCCAGACAGCCATCTTGCTTTTTTGCATTTCTTTTCCATGGGGATGGTCCTTATTCCTGTCTCCTGTAATGTCACGAACCTCTGTCCATTGTTCATCAGGCATTCTGTCTATTAGATCTAATCCCTTAAATCTATTTCTCACTTCCACTGCATAATTATAAGAGATTTGATTTAAGTCATACCTGAATGGTCTAGTGGTTTTCCCCACTTTTTTCAATTTAAGTCTGAATTTGGCAATAAGGGGTTCATGATCTAAGCCACAATCAGCTCCCCGTCTTGTTTTTGCTGACTGTATAGAGCTTCTCCATCTTTGGCAGCTAAGAATACAATCAATCTGATTTTGGTGTTAGACCATCTGGTGATGTCCATGTGTAGAGTCTTCTCTTGTGTTGTTGGAAGAGAGTGTTTGTTGTGACCAGTGCCTTCTCTTGGCAAAACTCTATTAGCTTTTGCCCTGCTTCATTCTGCATTCCAAGGCCAAATTTGCCTGTTACTCCAAGTGTTTCTTGACTTCCTACTTTTGCATTCCAGTCCCCTATAATGAAAAGGACATCTTTTTTGGATGTTAGTTCTAAAAGGACTTGTAGGTCTTCATAGCACCGTTCAACTTCAGCTTCTTCAGCATTATTGGTTTGGGCATAGGCTTGGATTACCTTGATATTGAATGGTTTGCCTTGGAAACGAACAGAGATCATTCTGTTGTTTTTGAGATTGCATCCAAGTACTCCATTTTGGGCTGGTGGCTCAGAGGTTAAAGCGTCTGCCTGGAATGTGGGAGACCCAGGTTCGATCCCTGGGTTGGAAAGATCCCCTGAAGAAGGAAATCGCATCCCATTCCAGTACTCTTGCCTGGAGAATCCCATGGAGGGACGAGCCTGGTAGGCTATGGGGTCGCAAAGAGTGGGACACGACTGAGCGACTGCACTTTACTACATTTTGGATTCTTGTTGACCATGATAGCTACTCCATTTCTTCTAAGGGAGTCCTGCCCACAGTAGTAGATATAATGGTCATCTGAGTTAAATTCACCCATTCCAGTCCATTTTAGTTCACTGATTCCTAGAATGTCAACATTCACTCTTGCCATCTCCTGTTTAACCACTTCCGATTTGCCTTGATTCATGGACCTGACATTCCAGGTTCCTATGCAATATTGCATCAGACTTTGCTTCTATCACCAGTCACATCCACAGCTGGGTATTGTTTTTGCTTTGGCTCCATCCCTTCCTTTTTTCTGGAGTTATTTCTCCACTGATCTCCAGTAGCATATTGGGCACCTACCAACCTGGGGAGTTCCCTTTTAGTATCCTATCATTTTCCCTTTTCATACTGTTCGTGGGGTTCTCAAGGCAAAAATACTGAAGTGGTTTGCCAGTCCCTTCTCCAGTGGACCATGTTCTGTCAGACCTCTCCACCATGACCCAATTTTTTAAAGACAATTTTCTCATTAAAATTTCATGTGCATTTCAAGTCACAAGTCTACATAAAGATCAATACCTCTTATATCCATATCCTGATAGACTATTGTGATTACCTCAATCTTTCATTTATCCTGAGTCAGAGCTAATATTGGAACCAATTGCTGCTACACATTGTCTCATTCTCAAATGGTAATTTGCAGGAGTGCATTTTGAAAACTGTGAAAACGTCTTGGGAGAGATATCTCAAACTTAACCCACATTGTAGTGATAAATACTCAAGAAGATTTTCAATTATTTTCCACATGAAAGGAGCAAAAAATTCTTTTGAGTAATGAATAGTTGGTGATATGTATTATGCAAGCTGGAAAGGAGCTTAAATTCTTTTTTCATATGTAAAATTTTGCATCAATCATAAGAATTGTACAGATCTGTAAATATGTCCTCTGCATTAAAGGAGTTCACTAATGCAATTGCCTATATTATTTTAACTGGAAACATAAATCTTGTTTTTTTAAAGTGTTAATTACTTTCATAATTGTTATAGAGGCTACATTTGGTATATTTTTGTTGGAAAAGGCATGCATGTTATTTGGAATTACATTTATATTCATTCAAATGCCTGCTCTACTTTATTTATGACCTTGCAGGTATCATGCATAAAAGTCATTCTACAGACTCTTCAAAATTTGTTAACTCTAAAATGAAAATAATTACTAATAGTTTGTTGAAAGGTTTAAAAGAGGAACTTATCTATATATGCTATAAGAAATTATTTCTAAGGCTTACTTTCCTAGTCTGTGATTAATAAAATGTTATAATTCTATATGTTAAAGTTGAATCTCTATGTATAGAATATTTGTATATATTTATAGTATAGAATATTTTCCAAAAGTTTGAAATACATATACATATGTATGATTATATAGATAGTAGTTTGATATACATCTAATGCACACTTTATAACACAAAAGAGATTCAAATGTGCTGGGGTTTTTTTTCAGCCTTTGAAACATTATCATGAAATATCACATAAAAAGACTGTATATGCACATGCTCACTTATCCTGTGTTTATTTGTATTCTATATAAGTTGAAACAACAGCAAGAAAGATTTTTAAATATTCACAGAGCTTTGGCAGACTGCCACTGGTTCTAGTCTGAATTCAAATTAGTCCATTGCTGAAATTTAAATTGGAATAAAAGAGTTATGCTTTCCTTTTAAGTACAGATTTCACGGATGTTTATAAAATTTTAGAACAAACACAATCAATGCAAACACACAGGAATGATATTATGTTTTCAAATAAATATCAAACTATAATAAACGTGAGGCTGTAAACTGATATTCTACTTTTTCATAGAATACATGAAAATACACCATTATTTCAACATATATGTTAATAATAAACAGTTTTCAAGAATCATAGGTAAATATACCTTCGCTAAAGAGTTAAATCAACCTGCTGCTGCTGCTAAGTTGCTTCAGTCGTGTCTGCCTCCTAGTGACCCCATGTACTACAGCCTACCAGGCTCCTCCGTCCATGGGATTTTCCAGGCAAGAGTACTGGAGTGGGTTGCCATTGCCTTCTCCGTAAATCAACCTAAGACACTTTTTAATACTGTCAAAGTAGATAGAAGTCTATTTTGAAGATGTAGCAATTCAAATTTTGAAAATTATATATCTCAGCATGACTTTATCAATCACTGTTTGCTGCATCTAAAATAATGTTACACTGCTTAGTAATGTTTGCTCATCTGATTAATTCACTTCATAAAACTTTTCAAGTTTGAGTTACAAAATAGTTTATAAAAGCCATTGCCTAAAAGTCATTTATAATTACTTTGCACGTTACAAAATACTTATTACTGGATACTTTTTCTAAATTGTGTTATAAATTTCTCAATATATCAAAATTTTGAGCATCTGATATGCCTGTTTATTATTACGTAATTCAGTTCAGTTCAGTCGCTCAGCCATGTCTGACTTTTCCGACACCATAGACTGCAGCATGCCAGGCTTCCTTGTTCATCACCAGCTCCCAGAACTTCCTCATACTCATGTCCATTGAGTTGGTGATGCCATCCAACCATCTCATCCTCTGTCATCCCCTTATACTCCATCCTTCAATCTTTCCCAGCATCAGGGTCTTTTCCAGTGAATCAGTTCTTTGCATCAGGTGGCCAAAATATTGGAGCTTCAGCTTCAGCATCAGTCCCTCCAATGAATATGCAGGACTGATTTAATTTAGGATTGACAGGTTTAATCTCCTTGCAGTCCAAGGCACTCTCAAGAGTCTTCTCCAACACCACATTCAAAAGCATCAGTTCTTTAGTGCTCAGCTTTCTTCTCACATCGATATATGACTACTGGAAAAACCATAGCTTTGACTAGATGGACCTTTGTCAGGAAAGCAATGTTTCTGTTTTTTAATATGCTGTCTAGGTTGGTCATAGCTTTTTTTCCAAGGAGCAAACATCTTTTCATTTCATGGCTACCGTCACCATCTACAGTATTTTTGGAGCCCAAGAAAATAAGATCTTTCACTCTTTCCATTGTTTCCCACTCTATTTGCCATGAAGTGATGGGACCGGATGCCATGATCTTAGTTTTTGAATATTGAGTTTTAAGGCAACTTTTTCACTCTCCTATTTCGCTTTCATCAAGAGGCCCTTTAGTTCTTTGCTTTCTGCCATAAGGGTGGTGTCATGTGCATAGCTGAGGTTATTGATATTTCTGCCGGCATTCTTGATTCCAGGTTGTGCTTCATCCAGCCTGGCATTTCGCAAGATGTACTCTGCATATATAAGTTAAATAAGCAGGGTGACAATATATAGCCTTGAAGTACTCCTTTCCCAATTTGGAACCAGTTGGTTGTTCCATGTCTGGTTCTAACTGTTGCTTCTTGACCTGCATACAGATTTCTCAGGAGGCAGGTCAGATAGTCTGGTATTCCCATCTCTTTAAGAATTTTCCACAGTTGTGATCCACAGTCAAACTATGTGATCCACACACTATTCTTTGGCTCAGTCAATAAAACAGAAGTAGATGTTTTTCTGGAACTCTCTTGCTTTTTCTATGATCCAAAAGATGTTGGCAATTTGATCTCTAGTTCCTCTCCCTCTTCTAAATCCAGCTTGAATATCTGGAGTTGCATGGCTCTTGTACTGTTGAAGCTGGCTTGGAGAATTTTGAATGTTGAGTTTTAAACCAACTTCTTAAGAATTCTGCATCAGTTTCTGTATTAGTGTATTAGTCAGGGTTCTTTAGAGAAAAAAAAATTATTATACATCAAGAATTAGTTCATGTGATTATGGACTTCAAAATTTGGTGGCTGGCAGGCTGGAAACTCTGGAAACTCTTAGATTGGGTTTAAAAGTGGTCTGCTGTAGAACCAGGAAGAGTCAATGTTACAGTTGAAGTCTAAGGACAGACTATGGAGAATTCCATCTTTTTGTGGGAAAGCAGTCTTTTGTTTTATTCAGGCCTTCCACTCATTGAATGAAGTTCACCCACCTTCAGTTCAGTTCAGTTGCTCAATTGTGTTCGACTCTTTGTGACCCCATGAATTGCAGCACACCAGGTCTCCCTGTCCATCACCAACTCCCAGAGTTCACTCAAACTCATGTCCATTAAGTCGGTGATACCATCCAGCCATCTCATCCTCCGTCATCCCCTTTTCCTCCTGCCCCCAATCCCTCCCAGCATCAGAGTCTTTTCCAATGAGTCAACTCTTCGCATGAGGTATCAGTCGTTCCAAAGAACACCCAGGACTTATCTCCTTTAGAATGGACTGTTTGGATCTCCTTGTAATCCAAGGGACTCTCAAGAGTCTTCTCCAACACCACAGTTCAAAAACATCAATTCCTCGGCGCTCAGCTTTCTTCACAGTCCAACTCTCACATCCATACATGACTACTGGAAAAACCATAGCCTTGACTAGATGGGCCTTTGTTGGCAAAGTAATGTCTCTGCTTTTCAATATGCTATCTAGGTTGGTCATAACTTTCCTTCCAAGGAGTAAGCCTCTTTTAATTTCATGGCTGCAATCACCATCTGCAGTGATTTTGGAGCCCCCCCAAAATAAAGTCTGACACTGTTTCCCCATCTATTTGCCATGAAGTGATGGGACCAGATGCCATGATCTTCGTTTTCTGAATGTTGAGCTTTAAGCCTACTTTTTCCCCTCTCCTCTTTCACTTTCATCAAGAGGCTTTTTAGTTCCTCTTTCTGCCATAAGGGTGGTGTTATCTGCATATCTGAGGTTATTGATATTTCTCCTGGCAATCTTGATTCCAGCTTGTGCTCCTTCCAGCCCAGTGTTTCTCATGATGTACTCTGCATAGAAGTTAAATAAGCAGGGTGACAATATACAGCCTTGACGTACTCCTTGTCCTCTTTGGAACCGGTCTGCTGTTCCATGTCCAGTTCTAACTGTTGCTTCCTGACCTGCATATAGGTTTCTCAAGAGACAGGTCAGGTGGTCTGGTATTACCATCTCTTTCAGAATTTTCCACAGTTCTGAATCACCCACCTTACAGAGACCAATTTGGTTTAATTAAAGTCTACCAGTTTAAATCTTATCTAAAAACAGCCAAAGAATATTTGACCAAGTACCTGTGCATTGTGGTCCAGATAAATTGATATATAAAATTAACCATCACAAGTACACCCCTTGTCAACTTTGCAACCATATGCAACTCTTTAAACCATACTTAATCTCCAAAGAAAGTAACAAAATCTGTGGACTGAAAAAAATATGCACAGCCTTAAAGTTGAAAGTTATGTTTTATTCAGTGGGAATTTTTAAAGACTTCAAAACCAGGAGACAACATCTCAAGTAGCTGTAAGAGATCTAGTTAAAGGAGATGGGGGAGGAGTCAGGTTATAGAGAAGTTTGCAACAAGAGGCAAGTAGTCAGAACATCAAAAGATTATTTTTAATTAAGGAAAACCGGGTATCTCAAATTAAGAAATTTATCACTTTTCTATGTATGGAAATATGCTAGAGTCTGGGCTTACTGAAATCATTCCTTCCATATGCACCTCAGCTATCTGGGGTCATCACCCTGCATCTTTTCATATTTCCCCAAGCTCCTCGATGCTCCAGTAAGGAGAGAAGGCAGCTTAATGGCTGCTGAGCAGGCATTACTTTTCCTGTGCATTTTCCGGGCTCAGATATTCATGTTTGGATGTTCAGAATAGCTGATGGCTATGACATCATTGTTTATTGATATGGAAGGAAATACTCCTTTTCACAGTCATACTTTTAGCTATCGTAATATATGTATATCTATATGATATAACTATCCTGCATGCAACCAAAAATGCACTTTTCTTCCAGAAGAGAATGCAGAGAACTTGGATGATGTTTATTTTTTCCCTTGATAGCTCATATTTCTGCTTTATTGATTACACCAAAGCCTTTGACTGTGTAGATAACAACAAACTGGGATATTCTTCAGGAGGTGGGAATACCAGACCACCTTCCCTGCCTCCTGAGAAATCCTTATGCAGATCAAGAAGCTACAGTTGAAACAGAACATGGACCAACAGACTGGTTCCAAGTTGGGACAGGAGTATGTCAAAGCTGTATATTGTCACCATGCTTATCGAACTTATATGCAGAGTACATCATGTGAAATGCCATGCTGGATGAAGCACAAGCTGGACTCAAGATTGCCAGCAGAAATATCATAACCTCAGATATGCAGAAGACACCACCCTTAAGGCAGAAATTGAAGAAAAACTAAAGAGCCTCTTGATGAAAGTGAAAGAGGAGAGTGAAAAAGTTGGCTTAAAACTCAACATTCAAAAAATTCTTTTTAGCACTCTTTTCTCTTTTTGCAACCTGAATTGGCAGATAATTTTACAAAACATAAAATTTTGTGTTTTCTTTAAAACAACCAAAAACCCCCAACTATTTCTTCAATTTATCTCTCCTCTCAGATTTTAATATAATCAGTAAGGGGAAGCTGAGCACAGCTTCCTGTGTTTTTCATGCTACATACATTTAAGTTGTTTTAGTACCTGACACATAGCATTTAACAATTTAAGCTCTCTGCTTGAAGTGAATACAACTAAGTTTCTATGAGAGCTGCCCTGGTACCTCAGAGAGTTAAGAATCTGCCTGTAATTCGGGAGGCCTGGTTTCAATCCCTGGGTAGGGAAGTTCCCCTGGAGAAGGGAATGACTACTCATTCCAGTATTCTAGCATGGAGAATTCCATGGACACAGGAGCTTTGCAGGCTACAATCAGCGGGGTGGCAAAGAGTCGGACACGATTCAGCAACTCAGAAACACATTCAAAAACAAGATTCTGTGAATGATGTAATTTCAAGAATTGACAATATTGTTAGAAATGCCATAATTTTAAGAACATCCTTTAAATTCTTTTAGACCTGAAATGCCCTTAGAATCTAGTAATCACTTTTTTCCCTGAATCATGACCAGTTTAGAATACTCACATGATATAATGCTTATTGAGTTCAGTTAGTTAAGAAAATATGTATTTATTTATTGTAAATAAATATATCCATTTAAAATATCTTTTGAGATTAAGAAGCAGAGGGATTCTAAATGTTGAATACAGTTATTTTATTTTTTCTGCTTGAAAATAGATGCAAAAGTTAACATTTAACTCACACTAAGACTCTTTTATCTTCCTGTGCCTGTGTGTCAAAAAATGCTAAATTTCTTCAAACTATGTGTATGCTGAGCAAAACTAAATTAAGAGTCACCAGTAAAAGATTAGTCTAGAAGCCATTTAGCAACAAAAGCTATACAGACTTTTGTTGTAGTTGCCAGTAAGTAAAATGTACAGACTTTTCCTGGAGTAGCTCCAGGACTTAGTAATGGACAGGGAAGCCTGCCAAGCGGTAGTCCATGGGGTTGCAAAGAGTCGGACAGGACTGAGTGACTGAACTTAACTGACAAGACTTTCCCATGAAGTATGAAAATTATAATTAAGAAATGTGTAGGCAGAACTGAGGCCCCAATTTCCATATTAGAATGTTGCTACCTAGTCCCAGCTCTCTCTGTTCCCTGCACGATAGGTCAATAATTCCAGGAGATCAGGTGTTGATGCAAGGACGCAAGGAATATGACTTTATTTGGAAAACTGTGACCGAGAAGATGGCAGACTAATGTCTCAAAAGACCATCATGTGGAGCTTTGAAAGCCAGGTTGTTTTAAAGAGCCAGAGAGAAAGGAAATAAGGAAATAAAGTCGAAATGGAGAATAGAGAAGGAGAGGCAGTGAGGAAGTAAAATAAAAAGAGTCTTCAGACTTGCAAAACATCTCTAGGAAGGGCCAGCCTTTCGAAAGGATGTGTTAATCTCTTCTTTTTGTTGTAGCTGTTCACAGGTGGGCAGGGTCAGATTATCTCTCTATGAACTGAATAAAGTCAGAGGGGCAGGGTCCTTTCAAGCAGGCTATTATGTATGATTATAATAGGAAAACTCAGCATTCAAAAAACTTATTTTTTCAAACGCTAAACACTAAAACTCAGCATTCAAAAAAGCTAAGATTATGGCATCTGGTTCCATCACTTCATGGCAAATAGATGGGGAAAAAATGGAAACAGTGACAGATTTTCTTGGACTCCAAAATCAGTGCAGTGACTGAAGCCATGAAATTAAAAGACTTTTGCTCTTTGGAAGAAAAGCTATGACAAACTTAGACAGCATATTTAAAAGCAGACACATCACTTGGCTGGCTAAGGTCCACATAGTCAAAGCTATGGTTTTTCCAGCACTCATATACAGATTTGAGAGTTGGACCATAAAGAAGGCTGAGTGTCAAAGAACTGATGCTTTTGAATTGGGCTGCTGGAGAAGACTCTTGAGAGTCCCATGGATTGCCAGGAGATGAAACCAGTGAATCCTGAAGGAAATCAACCCTGAATATTCATTGTAAAGACTG
Organism: Cephalophus harveyi; assembly: GCA_006410635.1. Taxonomy (NCBI): domain Eukaryota; kingdom Metazoa; phylum Chordata; class Mammalia; order Artiodactyla; family Bovidae; genus Cephalophus; species Cephalophus harveyi. The sequence continues at coordinate 280,970 of SJYT01054534.1, read as the reverse complement.
ATGCTGAAGCTGAAGCTTCAATCCTTTAGCTACTTGATGCAAAGAGCTGACTCATTGGAAAAGACCCTGATGCTGGGAAAGATTAGGACAGGATGAGAAGGGGGTGACAGAGGATGAGATGGTTGAATGGCATCATTGACTCAATGAACATGAATTTGAGTAAACTCCAGGAGATAGTGAAGGACAGGGAAGGCTGGCGTGCTGCTGTCAATGGGGTCTCAAAGAGTCAGAAAGGACTGAGCAACTGAACAACAACACATAATACCAAAAGCAATTAAAAGCAAGTCAAAGAAACAGTTTTCAACATGGAGTGAAATTTGGCTTCTTCTCTGCAGCACTGTGACATAGGAAAGAACATACTGGGATTCTAAGCTATGTCCAGTGGTAGGACTAGGCAATGGACACATCTGATGAACTGATTAACCCAGATTAAATAAAGGAGCTTTTACATTAATAGCAAAGAGAGAAATGGGACAACAGATCCATTTTATCCTTCAGTTCAGACTAGCGTTTATGTCTGGATTTGATTTAGATTTCTGTTGCTTTGAGAAGACGTTAATACAAATTTAGTGGCTAAAAACAATAAATACATTGTCTTGCAGTTCTTAATGTCAGAAGCCTTACCTAATTCTCACTCAGCTAAAAACAAAGTATAGAGGGGGATACATTTTTTCTAAAGACTTAGGGAGACATCTGTTTTCTTTTTATTAAGCTTGTTCTCAGAATTCAGTTACTTGAAGATATAGTACCTACGTCCCTGTCTAGTTTCTGGTTGTCAGTTGAAGACTATTCATAGCTCTTAGAATATTCCACATTCTTTGCCTCAAAGCTTCCTTCCTTCATCATCAAGGTCATAAATGGTGATTCTTTTTATAACTCTCAGACTCACTCTTCTGTTTCCCAGAACTCATGTGATTAAAATGGTCTGTGGACAAAGAATGTTGCTTGCCATTTTAGTAAACAAAGAATGTTACCTGCCATTCCAGTAAACAAGGAATGTTGCCTGCCTTCAAGCCAGGGTAGGCAGCTGTCTCCCAAGGTATGATAGTGGCCATAGTAGTTAAGATACATATCAAAGGAATAATTTCAATGATCCCTGATTCTTGCATCCTCCCATATAGAGAAAAACAGCAAAAGTAATTAACTTGAGATGTCTGGGAGTTTTTGTGATTAGTAGTAGTGTTTTGATATTCAACTACATGTTTTGTTTTTCAGCAAAAGCTCTTCTATATCCTGGCTCTTCTCTTGCCTCTTTCAAACAATTCCTCAGAGCTATCTGACAGGCTGTCTCACAGGCAGTAGAAGCCAATAAGTAAAATTTACATCTATTAAGATCAGCTAATAGAGCAACCTCAATTCCCTCTTCAAATTTAATTACTTTTTGACATGTAACTTTAATAGATTCAAAAGGTCTGTGAATTTGGAAATGGACATCTTTTTACAAGCATTTATTCTGCCAACCACAGAGTTCAAAAGAAGGTTGGTTTTCATATTGATTGCAAAGAAACTATTTTGTAAAAGCCTTGGGCAATAACTGGGGACATAAATAGCACTGCCTCAACAGAGACATTAGACTTCTGAGATTAACACCAACAGAAACAATAACTAATTACCCTTGTAGGGGAGTAAAACTTGCTGCCACAAAATGTCTCCTTAACATGAATATTCTAAGCTGAAACAATCAAGGCCACAAAGACTCAAGAAGAAACTTCCTGACCTTCCCCCTAACTGCCTAATAAATGTAGATGAAGCGCCTGTTTTAGAATGGGAGCTATTCCATAGATAACTATAGCATGAACATGTTTGTGAACAGGGAAGAGCCCAGCAAAGTCTGTCAACATTCCTTTCTCTGTCTCATTGTCTCTGTGTGGTCTGGAAAACATTGTTTATCAAACATTTGCTTTCCAACTTCATGGCAGTTGCCTCCTCCCCTTTGACATCCCAAATCACCATTCCCAATGAAACCAGTGAAGATGGTAGCTGAAGATGGTACCTAAGCTGAGGGTTTCAGCCATTTTGGTGAGTTAATAATTTTCCTGGGTCTTTCCCGTGTGTGCTCATGCATGCTCATTTGTATCAGTCCTGTCTGACTCTTTGAGCCTCCATGGAGTATAGCCTGCCAGGCTCATCTGTCCATGGAATTTTCCAGGCAAGAAAACTGGAGTGGGTTGACATTTTCTCCTCCAGGGGATCTTTCTGACCCAGGGATCAAACCTTCATCTGCTATGTCTCCTGTATTGGCAGGCAGATTCTTTACCACTGAGCAAACTTTTGTTTGATTTTCTTGTTAATCTGTCTCATGTCAATATACGCTTAGACCAACCAAAAGAATACCCTCAAACAGAATTACAGCAGAGGTATTTGGACATAATGGGGAGAGAAGGAAAGGGAGAAAAAAAGAAAAAAAAAAAAGCCCTATTGTATCTGTTATTGACATACTTGCTCATGAAAAATCATTGGGAGATGCCATAGAACTAAATGGTGTATTCTTCTGTTGTTACTGTATCACATGCAGACACTCTAAGAGTGTCTTAAAAGGAGCTGGTATCTCTGTTCGTCTCCAAGACAAACCATTCAATATCACAGTTTTCCAAGTCTATGCCCCAACCAGTAATGCTGAAGAAGCTGAAGTTGAACGGTTTTATGAACACCTACAAGATCTTTTAGAACTAACACCCAAAAAAGATGTCCTTTTCATTATAGGGGAATGGAATGCTAAAGTAGGAAGTCAAGAAACACCTGGAGTAACAGGCAAATTTGGCCTTGGAATGTGGAATGAAGCAGGGCAAAGACTAATAGAATTTTGTCAAGAAAATGCACTGGTCATAGCAAACACCCTCTTCCAACAACACAAGAGAAGATTCTACACATGGACATCACCAGATGGTCAACACCGAAATCAGATTGATTATATTCTATGCAGCCAAAGATGGAGAAACTCTATACAGTCAACAAAAACAAGACCAGGAGCTGACTGTGGCTCAGATCATGAACTCCTTATTGCCAAATTCAGACTCAAATTGAAGAAAGTAGGGAAAACCACTAGACCATTCAGGTATGACCTAAATCAAATCCCTTATGATTATACAGTGGAAGTGAGGGATAGATTTAAGGGCCTAGATCTGATAGATAGAGTGCCTGATGAACTATGGAATGAGGTTCGTGACATTGTACGGGAGACAGGGATCAAGACCATCCCCATGGAAAAGAAATGCAAAAAAGCAAAATGGCTATCTGGGGAGGCCTTACAAATAGCTGTGAAAAGAAGAGAGGCGAAAAGCAAAGGAGAAAAGGAAAGATATAAGCACCTGAATGCAGAGTTCCAAAGAATAGCAAGAAGAGATAAGAAAGCCTTCATTCATGGGTTAGCAAAGAGTCGGACACGACTGAGCGACTGAACTGAACTGAACTGAAGTTACTGCATTTCAGACTCTTTTGTTGACCATGATGGCTACTCCATTTCTTCTGAGGGATTCCTGCCTGCAGTAGTAGATATAATGGTCATCTGAATTAAATTCACCCATTCCTATCCATTTTAGTTCACTGATTCCTAGAATGTCGACATTCACTCTTGCCATCTCCCGTTTGACCACTTCCAATTTGCCTTGATTCATGGACCTGACATTCCAGGTTCCTATGCAATATTGCTCTTTACAGCATTGGACCTTGTTTCTATCACCAGTCACATCCACAGCTGGGTATTGTGTTTGCTTTGGCTCCATCCCTTCATTCTTTCTGGAATTATTTCTCCACTGATCTCCATTAGCATGTTGGGACCTACTGACCTGGGAAGTTCCTCTTTCACTATCCTACCATTTTGCCTTTTCATACTGTTAATGGGGTTCTCAAGGCAAGAATACTGAAGTGGTTTGCCATTCCCTTCTCCAGTGGACCACATTCTGTCAGACCTCTCCACCATGACCTGCCCTTCTTGGGTTGCCCCAAGGGCATGGGTTAGTTTTATTGAGTTAGACAAGGCTGTGGTCCTAGTGTGATTAGATTGACTAGTTTTCTGTGAATATGGTTTCAGTGTGTCTGCCCTCTGATGCCCTCTTGCAACACCTACCATCTTACTTGGGTTTCTCTTACCTTGGGCGTGGGGTATCTCTTCATGGCTGCTCCAGCAAAGTGCAGCTGCTGCTCCTTACCTTGGATGAAGGGTATCTCCTCACCACCGCCCTTCCTGACCTTCAACATGGGATAGCTCCTCTAGGCCCTCCTGAGCCCGCACAGCCACCACTCCTTGGTCATGGGGTTGATCCTCCCGGCCACTGCCCCTGACCTCAGATGCGGGGTGGCTCCTCCGGGCCTTCCCTGACCTCGGACACAGGGTAGCTCCTTTTGGCCATTCCTGTTTATATTAGATCACCTATATTTATCAAAACTATTCTGGTTTTCTTAATTTGTATCACTTTTAACTTACCAACCTGGTAAAACTCTATTATTGTCCAAAAAATTTATTTTTTCCTTATTTCTTCACAGCTTTGACCTAACTTACTAAGTTATCTGAAATATGTAGCTAGAAAATGTTGCTATAGTTTTACTTCTATTGAATTTATTTATGGAAATGTTTAGTTTTTTTTACTATATGGGCTGAAGCAACATCTGTTGTATTTGGAAATTTTAAAAACAAAATAAATAAAGGTGCTATATTTTTCTTAATTACATTTCCACCATCTATTTTTAATCATAATTGAAAACCAAATATATTTTTTTTTTTTATAATTTTATTTTACTTTATTTTACTTTACAGTACCGTATTGGTTTTGCCATACATTGACATGAATCCACCATGGGTGTATATTAGCTCCCAATCCCGAATATATTTTATACTGTAGCAATTGTCTTCTTTGTGTTACAGTGAAGAATAATATAGAGTTTTACTTTCAAAAGGGTAAGAAATATAAAATTAGATATTACAGATATTTTAATCCTCAGGTATATGCATGCCTGCTTAGTCACTTTAGTTGTGTCTAACGCTTTGTGATACCATATACTGTAGCCCTCCAGGCTCTCTGTCTATGGAATTTTCTAGGCAGGCATACTGGAGTGGGTAGCCATTTCTTACTCCAGGGAATATCCAGGTACTTACCACTTTATCAACTCATAAGAAAACTGACAGAAATCCTTTAAACTATAAATTCATCATTCTAAATTGAATAATATATTAGCTTTCTTATAATTTATCATGATGTAGTTTTCACATTTGATCCTCATGAATTTGAAGAAGAAAAATGGACTGTGACTTCACAGAATAGAAAGAGAAGTCTAGTCAAGGCTATGGTTTTTCCTGTGGTCATGTATGGATGTGAGAGCTGGACTGTGAAGATGGCTGAGCGCTGAAAAATTGATGCTTTTGAACTGTGGTGTTGGAGAAGACTCTTGAGAGTCCCTTGGACTGCAAGGAGATCCAACCAGTCCATTCTGAAGGAGATCAGCCCTGGGATTTCTTTGGAAGGAATGATGCTAAAGCTGAAACTCCAGTACTTTGGCCACCTCATGCGAAGAGTTGACTCATTGGAAAAGACTCTGATGCTGGGAGGGATTGGGGGCAGGAGGAGAAGGGGATGATTGAGGATGAGATGGCTGGATGGCATCACTGACTCAATGGACGTGAGTCTGAGTGAACTCTGGGAGTTGGTGATGGACAGGGAGACCTGGCGTGCTGCGAGTCTTGGGGTCGCAAAGAATTGGACACAACTGAGGGATTGAACTGACATTTGAAAATGAAATGTAGAATAACATTGTATTTATATTTAAGAAATTTTATTGCCCATTGGTGGAAATAAAAAGCATAGTGATACTCTTCAGTATGTCTCAAGCAGCCTTAAGAATGAGAAACAATGTTTAACATTAGAAGAAGTCAGTGTTTAAGGATACAAAATACTGTTTCCACATTCTGTGTCTCAGTACATATAGTTTTTAACTCAGAGGGATATTTAAAATTGAGATACTTAATCTTATTACCACATTTTTTCATCACTCAAAAAAAAAGAAGCAAACCTAGTCCACTTTAATATCGTGCAATTTTAAGCTATTACTAGCTGACTTCACACACCCACACACACACAATCCCTGTGCCTCATTGAGGCCCAATATTATTTCAGTGACACATCAGGCTTTTTGGACTCTTGCTCCTTGGAAGGAAAGCTATGGCAAACTCGGACAGCATATTAAAAATCAGAGACATCACTTTGCCAACAAAATCCATTTAGTCAAAGCTATGGTTTTTCCAGTAGTCATGTATGGATGTGAGAGTTGCACCATAAAGAAGACTGACTGCCTAAAAATCGATGCTTTTTAATTGTGCCGAAGAAGACTCTTGAGTGTCTGTTGGACACCAAGGAGATCAAACCAGTCAATCTTAAAAGGAATCAACCCTGAATATTTATTGGAAAGACTGATGATGAAGCTGAAGCTGCAATACTTTGGCCACTTGATGAAAAGAGCTGACTCATTGGAAAAGACCTTGCTGCTGGGAAAGACTGAAGGTAAAAGCAGAAGGGGCAGCAGAGTATGAGGTTAGATAGCATCACTGAGTCAATGGGCATGAATTTGAAACTCCAGAAGATAGTGGAGGACAGAGAGCCTGGTGTGATATAGTCCATGAGGTCACAAAGAGTTGGACATAACTTAGGGACTGAACAACAACAACAAAAAAGGCCTTTGGTTTAAAATCACTATCGCTGATTCGTATTGATATATGGCACAAACCAACACAATGCTGCATAGCAATTATCCTTCAATTAAAAGTAAATAAATTTTTAAAAAGTTAAGTAAAATGATTGAGATCATACTGTTTACTAGCTGCAACTTTCAGAATAATATGTTTTAGTTTGGTAAAATGATAGAAACAGGAGAATAAGAGAACAGAGATATTTAGTGATGTTTGAGAAAGGGTTACATACAATCTGAGACCGTACAGGAAAAAAAAAATAGACTTCAAGATTTTTGCCCCACATGTCTTCCATTTAAATTCTGCTCAATGGCAAATAATAAATATTTGCATTTTTCAAAAATATGCATCATTTGGACTTCCCTGGTGGTCCAGTGGTCTAGAATCCACATGCCAGTGCAGAGTTTGCTCCTTGCTCCAGATTCCACGTACCGCCTGGCAACTAAGCTTGTGCCCCACAGCTACTGAGCCCATGCGCTGCAACTCCTGAAGCCTGCATGCTCTAAGCTGGTGAACTGCAACTGCCGAGCCCACGTGCTGCAATCGCTAAAGCCTGCGCTCCCCAGCGGGAGTTATCAACCACAATGAGAAGCCCGTGCACCGCAATTAGAGGGTAGCCCCCACTAGCGCAACTAGAGAAAGCTGGCACACTCAGCAACAAAGACCCTGCGCAGTCGTAAACAAATAAATAAAATATGCATGATTTGACAAAGGTATTTTTTTATGTTAGCTTTTTATTGTTAATACCTATTTAACATGGCTAATACCGCAACTCTTTTCAAACGTGATCATATTAATGCATTAAATTTTTACATTACAGAATGCCTAACTTCTAAAATGAAATGTTTTTAAATGGAAATGATTATATCATGTTTAACACCACTGTATCTATAGGTATCATATTTTAAAGACTTTAAGTGAAACTTAAAGTCCCTCAGTCATGTCTGACTCTTTGAGACTGTATAGTCCATGGAATTCTCCAGGCCAGAATACTGGAGTGGGTAGCCATTCCCTTCTCCAGGGGATCTTCCCAACCCAGGGGTCAAACCCAGGTCTCCTGCACTGCAGGCCAATTCTTTACCAGATTAGCCACAAGGGAAGCCCAAGAATACTGGAGTGGGTAGCCAGTATTCTCCAGCAGATCTTCCTGACTCAGAAGTGAACCAGGGTCTCCTGCACTGCAGGTGGATTCTTTACCAACCGAGCTATCAGGGGAGCCTGAGAGCTTTAAGAGACTTTAAGAGATTCTGTTAAATGTCTGAATAGGAAAATTCCTGAACCTCATACAGGAGGTCACCATGAAAATAAATGTCTACAAGGCATTTCTAATTTGGACTAAGAAAAGTGCACAATTCTATTGTCCAGAAATTAAAGAAATAAATGGCTGGCACATAGAAAGGTTAGGCTATATAGTAGAGTTGTAGCTGCTCTGTGACATTTCTATTACAAGCAGTAGTGATATCAACATTCTTTTATTCTCTAACTCATCTCTGGATCCCCAGAGATCAATTTTCAAGATTTGTTTTGTGTGTGTGTGTAATGTGGAAATTGAGATGAAAGATTTTCTTGGTCAGCTAACCCAACTGACTGTTTCTAGACCTATATACGTGTATATATATACATATATATACATACATATACATATATATATACATATACATATATATACATATATATACATACATATACATATATATACATATACATATATATACAAATATATATATTTTTTAACTACCAAACTTATGTCATTTGGTACTTCTTGTTTATAAAACCTACAGAATGATTTCCCCAATTTCTGTTCAGTTTAGTTCAGTTCAATCACTCAGTTGTGTCTGACTCTTTGCAACTCCATGAATTGCAACACGCCAGGCCTCCCTGTCCATCACCAACTCCCGGAGTACACCCAAACTCATGTCTATCAAGTCACTAATGCCATCCAGCCATCTCATCCTCTGTCGTCCCCTTCTCCTCCTGCCCCCAATCCCTCCCAGCATTAGAGTCTTTCTAATGAGTCAACTCTTTGCATGAGGTGGCCAAAGAATTGGAGTTTCAGCTTTAGCATCAGTCCTTCCAAAGAACACCCAGGGCTGATCTCCTTTAGAATGGACTGGTTGGATCTTCTTGCAGTCCAAGGGACTCTCAAGAGTCTTCTCCAACACCACAGTTCAAAATCATCAATTCCTCGGCACTCAGCTTTCTTCACAGTCCAACTCTCACATCCATACATGACCACAGGAAAAACCATAGCCATGACTAGACAGAGCTTTGTTGGCAAAGTAATGTCTCTGCTTTTGAATATGCTATCTAGGTTGATCATAACTTTCCTTCCAAGGAGTAAGCATCTTTTAATTTCATGGCTGCAATCACCATCTGTAGTGATTTTGGAGCCCAAAAAATAAAGTCTGACACTGTTTCCACTGTTTCCCCATCTATTTCCCATGAAGTGATGGTACCAGATGCCATGATCTTCGTTTTCTGAATGTTGAGCTTTAAGCCAACTTTTTCACTCTCCTCTTTGACTTTCAACAAGAGGCTTTTTAGTTCCTCTTCACTTTCTACCATAAGGGTGGTGTCATCTGCATATCTGAGGTTATTGATATTTCTCCCAGCAATCTTAATTCCAGCTTGTGCTTCTTCCAGCCCAGCGTTTCTCATAATTTACTCTGCATATAAGTTAAATAAGCAGGGTGACAATATACAGCCTTGATGTACTCCTTTTCCTATTTGGAACCAGTGTGTTGTTCCATGTCCAGTTCTAACTGTTGCTTCCTGCCCTGCATATAGGTTTCTCAAGAGGTAGGTCAGGTGGTCTGGTGTTCCCATCTCTTTCAGAATTTTCCACAGTTTATTTTGATCCACACAGTCAAAGGCTTTTGCATATTCAATAAAGCAGAAATAGATGTTTTTTCTGGAACTCTCTTGCTTTTTTGATGATCCAGCAGATGTTGGCAGTTTGATCTCTGTTATTTCCTAATAATACTAATAATGCATAGAACTTTTATTAACACTATAGACCAGCCACATATTGAATCACTCTTCATAATATTAATGAGTTAGCCAAAAACACTTATAATGGATGAATCAAGCACAATTCTGATCAACTTTAACAAATGATGTCTTCATGTCCTTATTTAGTTGAAATTTATTAAAGCTATTCAAACAAAAAGTCCTTATAGAATCTAACCTTAAATAAAGGCACACATCTTTCAGCTAAATAAATGAACATTTAATAAACCATCACTTAGATAAATTATTATGCAAAGCCTGTATAAATTTAGAAGGCAATTTAGATTAATTTATCTGTAATTTCAGAAGTAATAACATGAAAATCTGTATGTTCTGAGATCTATAAAGAAAAAGCACATACAGTTTATGGAAATGCAAATTGCATAATAGACTAAAATTGATAACCATAGAAAAATATTTAATATCATTTCATGATTAAAAAAAAAGTGCATTTTTCTGCACCAGAATCACAAAAAAATTCACTTGAAACCACATCCTGGATGAGACACTACATGTATGGCCAATGTTTTTATATTGCTAAAATTAAAATATTGCCTGGCAATGTTTTCACAAATGACACATGAACAGCGTTTTGGATATAATACCTATTGTAATCCTTATAAAGTTAATGGGTATTGGAAGAAGAGGTAAATATTGACACATTATTAACAGTAAGACTAAAAACTAGCCGTAATACAATCTACAAAGGAAATTATTAGTACATAGTACCCTTACAGTTTTGAAAAGCTGCTGAGTAATTTTAAGCAGAGCTTAAATAATTTAAGGTTAAAAACAAGAATGGTGAGAATGTGAAGAAAGAAACTGATGGGATATAGAGTAAAGCAGTCATGCATGATGAGGAATAGAATTAATGCATAAAGAGAAAAGATGGAGAGGTAATAATCATTTACAGAAATATGTAGAAGTCGAATTTTTAGGACTTAGTGAATAATCTATTGTGGTGTTGAAAGAAATAGAAAACCCAAAGTGGAAGCCAGGATGTACTCAAGATGGTAACACAGGAGGCTTTTGAATTTATTTTCCATGGACACAGTATTGATCAATTCACTCAGAGAAATCCAGAAACCAGTTGTGTGACTCCTTCACATTGGATGATTGAAAAAGTACCCACATTGAAATGGGGAGGAAAGACTGAGACACACTCTCGTGTTAAACCCCATCCCCAACATATTACCTTAGAGTTGGGAGAGAACTTCCAACTTTCAGCTTTTCCCTGAAGAGTGAAGGGTTTGGGTCACACGTATAGGAGCCCAGCTCTCTAGGCTGCCCTCTTAGATGTTTCCAAATTAGCTAGCTCCAAGAGCGAACAGGGCTGGTGTCCGTGAGTCCCACAGATATATATTTTGTGTGCTCAGTCATTTCAGTCCTGTCCGACTCTGCGACCCTATGGACTATAGCCCTCCAGGCTCCTCTGTCCTGGGGATTCTCCAGGCAGGAATACTTGAGTGTGTTGTCATGCCCTCCTCCAGGGTGTCTTCCTGACCCAGAGATTGAATCTGTGTCTCCTGCACCTCCTGCATTGCAGGCGGATCCTTTACCCACTGAACCACCTGGGAAACACTAACAAATAAAGAAGCATCTGTTAATGTTGAGAGCACTTCCAAAATGTGCCCCCTCTTCCTCTCTGCTTAATGCAAAAATTGCAGGAGAAACAAAACAAACAAACAACAACAACAAAAAAAACAACCTCCCGATTTTCCCCTGAAAGTGATTTCATTGCATTCTTTGACAGCTGCTGCCTGAAGGTTTGGTTTCTAATTAATCTTTATCTAAGATTTAAAATAAGGAAGAAAACTCAGAAAAGTAAATCAAAGAAGAGGCATCACAACAGATAACACAGGAATGCTTAGAACTGTGAGAAACTACTGTGAACAATTTTATGCCAGAAAATTTAAAAATCTATAATAAATGGTAAATGCCTAGAAACACATAACTTCCTGAGGTTGGATCATGAAGAAATAAAAATTTGAAGAGGTCAGTTACTAGTAAGGAGATTGAGTCCATAATCAAAACCTCCAAACAAGAAAAGCTAGTATCAAACGACATCACTGATTATTCTTCCAAAACATAGAAGGATTAATGTCAACCCTTCTCTAAGTATTCCAAAAAACTGAAGAAGAGGTAACATGTCCGAGGTCATTTAACAAAGTCTGATTATCCTGATACAAAAACCTGGTAAGAACACTTCAAGAAAAGAAAATTACAGGACAGTATCCCTGATGAACATAGATGAAAAAATTCCCAGTAAAATATTTGCAAACAAAAATCATTAGTACATTTAAAAAATCATAAATCATGATCAAGTGGAATTTATTCCTGTGATGCAAGCGTGGCTCAACATGAGCAAGTAAAAAATGTGATTTACCACAGTAATAGAATGAAACATAAAAAGATAAAAATCATATGATCTTCTCAAAGGTGCATAAAAAGCAGTTGACCAAATTAACATCCTTTCATGGTAACAACTTACAAAAATTAAATATAGATGAAATGTACCTCAACATAGTAAAGCTGATAAATAGGACAAATCCATGGCTAATGTCCAACTCATGGTAAAAAGTTGGAAGATTTTTCTTTAAGATCAGGAACAAGACAGAAAGGCCCATTCTCTTCCCAGAGCAGCTGGGCAAGAAAAACAAACAAAACAGAAAGAAGTAAGAGTATCTCTGTTTGCTGATAATATGATGTTATATATATATATATATATATATATAACTGTAAAATATTCCATCAAAACTATAAAAGCTAATAAATTCAGTGATGTTGTAGGAGGCAAAATCAATACACAAAAATTGGTTGTACTTCATGACAACAATGAGCTATCAGAAAGAGAAATTAAGTAAATAGTTCCCTTACAATAATATTAGAAACAGTTAAATGCTGAAAAATAATGAAGAACCATAAAGATTTTTACTCTGGAAACTATAAAATATTGATGAAATAAATTGAATAAAGGACAGACAAATGAAATAATATTCTGTACTCATGAATTAGAAATATTAATATTGTTAAAATTCTGTACTTTCCACAGCAATCTACAGATACAATGAAATCCCTGTTTTAAAACAATCTAATTGCATTTTTTCATGGAAATAGAAGAAAGAAAAAGATCCTAAAATTTATGTGGAACCACAAAAAACCCAAGGCCAAAGTGATCTTGAGAAAGATGAGCAAAGCTAGAGGCATTTCACTTCCTGATTTCGAATTATATTACAGAGCTTTATTAGTCAAAATAGTACAGTACTGACATAAAAACAGACACATGTCAACAGAATAGAAGAGTCCTAGAAGTAAACCCATACACATATGGTCAATTACTTTATGACAAAAAAGTGAAGAATATACAATGGGAAATGAATAGACTGTTCAATAAATTGTGTAGACATAACTGGTTTTCCACATGAAAAAGAATGAAACTGAACCTCTGTCTTGTACCATACACAAAAATCAACTTTAAATGGATTACAAACATGAATGCAAGACCTGAAACCATAAAACTAGAATAAATCATCGTGTGTAAGCTACTTGACATTGGCCTTGGCAATTATTTGTTTATATTTGACACCAAATGTAAAGGCAACAAAAACAAGAATCAGCAAGTGGGACTGCATCAAGCTAAAAAGCTTCTCCATAGCAAAGAAACCACCAATATATTAAAAAGCAACCTATGGAATGAGAGAACATTTTCAAGCATATATTCAGTAAGGGGTTACTTTTAAAGACATATAAAGAACTCATAAAACTCAATAGCAACAAGCTAAGCATTCAAATAAAAAATGAGCAAAGAACCTGAATAGACATTTCTCTAAAGAAGACATTAATCTTGAGGAAATGCCATACTGTTTTCCATAGTAGCTACACCAAGGTACAATCCCACTGACAGTGCCTAGTAATTATTTTTTGATGAACATTTGTTATCTATTGTCTTTTTGAAAATGGACAGCCTAACTGGCTCATTGTGGTTTTTATTTCAGTTTCACTAATGATTAATGACGTTAAGTATCTGTTCATTCCTCAGTGGCCATCTGCATGTCTACTTCAGAAAAATATCTTTTTTTGATTGACTGATTTATTTTTATAATTGAGATATTAATTCATTTATTTAGTTTGTGGAACAAACATTTTTTCTGTCATGATCTAGATAATAAACATGTTATACTGACCATGCCATCTCTATTTCATTAACTCAACTCTGCCCTGTAGTATGAAGACAAGTCAATATGTAAAAGAATGCATAGCTGTGAAAGTGAAAGTTGCTCAGTCGTGTCCGACTCTTTGCAAACCCTTGCACTATACAGTCCATGGAATTCTCCAGGCCAGAATACTGAAGTGGGTAGCCTCTCCCTTCTCCAGGAATCTTCCCAACACAGGGATTCAACTCCCGCATTGCAGGTGGATTCTTTACCAGCTGAGCCAACAAGGAAAGCCAAAGAATACTGGAATGCGTAGCCTATCCCTTCTCCAGTGGATCTTCCTGACCCTGGAGTCGAACCAGGGTCTGCTGAATTGCAGGTGGATTCTTTACCAACTGAGTTATGAGGGAAGCCCATGGCTGTGGTTCAATGAAAAAAAAAATTAACACTGAAATTTAAACTTCTTGAAATTTTTTACCTGTAACATATTATTCTTAAAAAAAATTTTTTTTGAGCCATTAATATAATCACTTTTGAAGCCACATGCTGCTGCTGCTAAGTCACTTCAGTCATGTCTGACTCTGTGCGACCCCATAGACGGCAGTCCACCAGGCTCCCCTGTCCCTGGGATTCTTCAGGCAAGAACACTGGAGTGGGTTGCCATTTCCTTCTCCAATGCATGAAAGTGAAAAGTGAAAGTGGAGTCGCTCAGTAGCATCCACCCTCAGCGACCCCATGGACTGCAGCCTACCAGGTTTCTCTGTCCATGGGATTCTCCAGGCAAGAGTACTTGAGTGGGGTGCCATTACCTTCTCCTTTTGAAGCCACATAGACATTAAAATTATCAAAATGTTTGATGACATACTCATATATAACATATTGCATATTTTGCAAAACTCAGTGTGAAAGTATTATATCCATTTGAAAAAACTCCATTGTTGCAAATTCAAAATAATGCTTTTATTTCTTAATTACTTAAACCTTTCCATTTAGGTAAAAATCTGAATTAAATAAGTTATTCAGTGAATTTATTGAGTGATTGATTATTTAACAGGAAACATAATCTTCAAAAACTGTGATTAAAAATTACAAAACCAAAAACCAGATGTAGTTTAATGTTAACATAGCCTCATATGTATCACCACATTCTGTTTCTTTATTAAAATCCATTCTGAAAAACTGCAAAATCCAAGTATATACATATGAAAAACATCAGAAGAAACTGTTGAAAATAACAATTTCTGATACTTCTTGGAAAAATATAGTTCACTTAAGATTCAGTTCAGTTCAGTCACTCAGTCGTGTCCGACTCTTTCCAAACCCATGAACTGCAGCATGCCAGGCCTCCCTGTTCATCACCAACTACCAGAGTTCACTCAGACTCACATCCATCAAGTCCGTGATGCCATCCAGCCATCTCACCCTCAGTCGTCCCCTTCTCCTCCTGCCTCCAATCCCTCCCAGCATCAGAGTCTTTTCCAATGAGTCAACTCTTCACATGAGGTGGCCAAAGTACTGGAGTTTCAGCCTCAGCATCATTCCTTCCAAAGAAATCCCAGGGCTAATCTCTTTCAGAATGGACTGGTTGGATCTCCTTGCAGTCCAAGAGACTCTCAAGAGTCTTCTCCAACACCGCAGTTCAAAAGCATCAATTCTTCGGCGATCAGCCTTCTTCACAGTCCAACTCTCACATCCATACATGACCACAGGAAAAACCATAGCCTTGTCTAGATGGACCTTAGTTGGCAAAGTAATGTCTCTGCTTTTGAAAATACTATCTAGGTTGGTCATAACTTTTCTTCCAAGGAGTAAGTGTCTTCTAGTAGCAGTAGCCAATAAAATTCAATTTTACTTTGAATTTTAACATCTTACATAATCTAAATTTTTTGAATACTATGGATGTTTTAGGAATTTTATAAAATATAAAATTCTAAGATTATTTTACAATTTAGTATATGTTTTTGATTAAACATTGGGTTTTCAGGTATTTAATAAGGATAAATATTGAAAATTAGGCTTTATGTATATAGGAGAAGATGCTGCTTTCTCCTTGTCCATAGTGGAGAGAGAGCATTAAGTATGGAAACTCCTGACACACAACTTATGCTCTGAAAAGACAACTGAATTTAGCAGAAGTATAATGTTAGTATCCAGTGTCTGTGACCAAGAACAGGTCTCAGCTTTTTGGATTGAATGAGGAAGTTTTCATGAGATTTCCCAGAGAGAAAGGGCAGAGTGTCAGGAAAGGAGAGTACAGGTAAGAGAGAAGAAAAGTCCCTTCTCTTGAGTACTATCTCAGTTCAGTCCAGTTCAGTTCGGTTGCTCAGTCGTGTCTGACTCCCTGCAACCCCATGAATCGCAGCATGCCAAGCCTCTCTGTCCACCACCAACTCCTGGAGCCTACCCAAACCCATGTTCATCGAGTCGGTGATGCCATCCAGCCATCTCATCCTCTGTCGTCCCCTTCTCCTCCTGCTCCCAATCCCTCCCAGCATCAGAGTCTTTTCCAATGAGTCAACTCTTCGCATGAGATGGCCAAAGTACTGGAGTTTCAGCTTCAGCATCAGTCCTTCCAAAGAAATCCCAGGACTGATGTCCTTTAGGATGGACTGGTTGGATCTCCTTGCAGTCCAAGGGACTCTCAAGAGTCTTCTCCAACACCACAGTTCAAAAGCATCAATACTTCGGCACTCAGCTTTCTTCACAGTCCAACTCTCACATCCATACATGACCACTGGAAAACTATAGCCTTGACTAGATGCACCTTTGTTGGCAAAGTAATGTCTCTGCCGGCCCTTTATCTGCCGTGAATTCCCTGATGTTCAAGCTGGCTTTAGAAAAGACAGAGGAACCAGAGATCAAATTGCAGAGAAGACTCTTGAGAGTCCCTTGGACTGCAAGGAGATCCAACCAGTCCATTCTGAAAGAGATCAACCCTGGGATTTCTTTGGAAGGAATGATGCTGAGGCTGAAACTCCAGTACTTTGGCCACCTCATGCGAAGAGTTGACTCATTGGAAAAGACTCTGATGCTGGGAGGGATTGGGGGCAGGAGGAGAAGGGGATGACCGAGGATGAGATGGCTGGATGGCATCACTGACTCGATGGATGTGAGTCTGAGTGAACTCCGGGAGTTGGTGATGAACAGGGAGGCCTGGCGTGCGGCAATTCATGGGGTCGCAAAGAGTCGGACACGACTGAGCGACTGAACTGAACTGAACTGAGCTTTATCTATTAAAACTTATTTATATAAATAAGTGTACATAATGAAGTAGTGACAGAATTCTCAATTGTGCTTACTAGGCGTAAGAAAATACACAACAGATGATACTTTTCTTTATATTTGACATTTTCTATAAGGGCTAAGTGTGTTTGTGTATAATCTTTAAATGCTAAAGCTACAAATGCCAGTTATTTAATGCAGCTGTGTGTATCACTGACCAAATACTTCAAAAAGAATGTTGCTGTGATTCATAATATTTTCTGAAGAGATAAATAACTGCTCAAAATAACACAGAAAGTCAACCTTGTCTGAGTTTAAGTATTATTGTATTCTTTGGGAAAAAATGTCAGTATAAACTAAAACAATGCAAAATGTGTTATCTTTTGATATAAAATACAATCAGATGATGTGATTTTACTATTACAAGCAGGTCTGATTTCTTTATTGTATTACACCAAGCTATATATTTTTTAACATGTAGCATCAATAGCCCTTGCATAGAACCCCATGTATAGAGTAACCTGACTGGGTACAGTCTATAAGGTCACAGAGAGTCAGACACTACTGAGCATGCATGCATGGACATACATATTTATACAATCAGTAAGACAACTGAAAATTCACATATTTCCAAAATTCATCTTTGTGGGAAACAGCGTCCCCCTTGAGAAGATTCTCTAAATTTTGAGTTTCATTGTTATTGAATATGTGAATTATATTACTTCCTATAATTGTATCTGAATATCATTCTATGTAAGGCAGTGAAAAGTAACATTTACATGTATAATTTTATGAATATGATAGTAAATATCTACAT
>SJYT01054534.1:210895-262658 GCA_006410635.1 Cephalophus harveyi | reverse complement strand
TTTTAGCTTTGAAAATTCAAATATGTTGCCACATAGATCCATTATATTTCAGATATGCTTAGCCTGAAACATGTTAAGTATGAGGAATGAACAACAAATACAAAAAATAAGAAAGAAATGAATAGCATTGATCAATGCTAAATTGAAAGAAAATAAATCACAATTTTAAAAGGGTGCTAATTTGTTTCCTTTATGATAAATTTTAGATTATTTCAAAGCCTGTAATATGTTTAATGCTGTGTTTTTATTTTAATATATATTTCCACAGAAAATATAAAATTAGAAACTAGCTTTACTTCAGGCTTGTTTAGATGAGAGAAGACTTACACTAGGTCTTTGTACACATTGATTATAGAAATTAGAATGAGTAATTTCAAAAAGAATACAAATGACTTTTGCCTCTTTCTGCCATTGTGCCAGAAGCAAGACTGTTGCTGAGGAAAGAAATAGCATCTCCTGCAAGGCTCCATCTTAAAGGAAAACCTGAAATCTGAGCCTCCACTCTTGCCTCAGGGAACTAAAAGGACAGCAATTATTGGATTTTTTTTTTTTTTTATGGCAGTGACCACAGGCAGAGTAGAAGAGAGACTTATGGTCCTCAGTACAATGATGCAATATTATTATGCTTAGAAGACAGGGCCAAATCCTTTCGAACAAAGGGACAATTCATTTTTCAATATACTATTAGATTGTTGCCGCAGAGAGAAAATGATGTGTTAGACAGAGGTGCTTAATTTATAGACTACTGGGAAAGTGAAACTTAGTTCCTCTGCTGAATTTATAATTAACTTCTCTATACAAAATGTTATTCTCAACACCTACCCCGTCAAGACTGAGGTGTATCAAAGGAAAGGGGACATGAAGGTAGGTTTAAAACCCAGGAGAGCCCTTCAGAACCCTTTCAGGTATAAAAAGCCTTCCTGTGTCCCCTGTTTCTTTGTAGGAAAAAGGCTTCAGGCTCCCAGGTCTTCTTGAGTTCCAAAGAGCTAGAGTCAAGCAGTTAAATATTAGGACAGTAATCACAGGGCTCCTAATTCTTCCTGAAAGGATGTAGTTAATAACACGATGCATACTTTTAGATAGTGACCACATGCTGACCACAGGCACTAGATAGACCTCAAACTGGTTGGAACCAAAACATCGAGATTCTGGACACAGGACCCTGTTACCCCACCACCAATCAATCAGAAAGTCCGTGAGCTTATCACACAACCTGTGAGCTTCTTCCCTAACACTGTCTTTGAAAACCCTTACCTGAATGCCATAGAGGAGTTGAGGTCTTTTGAGTACAAGCCAGCCACCTATTCTTCTTACTTGATCCTTGCATTAAAACTTTCACTGCTCCAAACTCTTAAGTTTTGTTTTGTTTGGCCTCACTGTGAGCTGAGCACATGAATTTGAATTTGACAACATAAAGAAGCCTGCTGGCATGCTCTTCTCCTTTAAGGCATTTTTGGAATAGAATTTAATTCAGCTTCACTGATTAGTATTCATAACCCACCCCGAGCCTTTACACTTTTGCAAATGTAAACACTTATATCCTCTGATCTTAGGTGAGAGTAAGAATTTTGGGAGGAATCCCAAAGCAACACTTTATTTTACGTATATGGTGTGCCAAAGAGTAGGAGAGGTGTGTGTTCTCAAGCTGAAAGGCTTCCAGGTGAGGAGAGAATGAGAGAGAACATGCAAAAGGCAGGATAAGGTGAGGAGTACGGGTTTCCAGTTGGTGCAGTGGTAAAGAATCTGTTGGCCAGTGCAGGAGACGAAGTGACGTGGGTTCGACCCCTGGGCTGGGAAGATCCCATGGAGAAGGAAAAAACAACCCCGTCCAGTATTCTTGCCTGGAAAATCCCATGGACAGAGGAGCCTGGTGGGCTACAGTCCAGAGGGTCACAAGGAGTCGGACAAGACTGAGCAACTGAGTACACACACAAGGTGAGGAGTAGAAATGATGTTCATGGATACAACCATGGATGGCATTAAATTTTGATCTTCCCTTGTGCATAAGAATAGAAAGTTTGATTTTTGTCAGGACTTCAAATTTTGCTCTTCTCAACCTTGATTTTTTCTGAGGGATTGCTCTAGGGCTTGTACTTTCAGGTCAGAATTTTTACATGTGCATATCGCTCCTCTGTATTTGTTTTTTTCTTAAAGGAAATGGTAGTTAGAAGGTCCATTTAAAGAAATTCAGAGGTTAGATCATTATTCCCTTGAGTCACCTTTGATTACATGTAGAAAATTTCAATACATGAAAGAAATTATTGATTTTCATAGCAAATGGGTGCTTTGTGCTTTATTTACAGAACAACTAATTTAACAACTTCATATTTTAGGATAATCTTTTGTACTTGGGAGGGCCCAACAGAGTCCTACTTGGTTCCAATCCCCCATTTTCTCTGATACTCCTCATTCTTAAGGAGAATAGGTGTTAGACAAGAAAGGGAGTACAATTTTGGATAGAAAGGTAAATCATAAACTTAGCAGAGGAATTGAGTTTTAGCGGGACTCACCTTCTGGACCACTGTTAGGCCTACTACTGTCTCTGCCACCATCTTATTTCTTTCTCATTATTTCTTTCCATTGATTCTTTGACTTTAAGTTTTATAGAACTGAAGCTGCATAACACACACACAGAAACAAACACAGTAGACAGTTCTTTGGCTGCAAATGAAACTAACAACTGACTAAAAGGTAAATATATATGTATTTGTTTCAATTACTAAGAACTTTGATAATAAATTATTTTAATTTGATATTTCAGTAGCCAAGAAGATGTTGCTATTTAAAACATATTCAACGATTAATAGACAGCAAAATTATGATTCAGGATGAAATTTTTGTCTAAATGAGTTACGTATGAATGGTATTCCATTCATTCATTAATTCAGTTGATGGTTAATTCATCTTTCTTCTTTGGAATTTCACAAGTATCAATTCATTTGAAAAACTGTACTCAAATTATTTACAAATATTTGTATTATTACACTGTTCTATCAAATTTAGTTACCACCCAACCAGGTAGTAAAACTATCTGTTATCCTTTTATATCACTCTTAGTGTCTTTGAAGCAACATCAGTTTACTCCTGAAAAATAAAATGTCTAATTTCTATATAGATGAATCCTACTAACACTGGATGATGTGAAGGATGACATTATGCTATATCAATTTGATCAATTCTGACAAATTTAATTTGGCATTATGACATAGAAGTTCAGTTTATGCTGGTTGATTATATATGACTATATATGGGGGCTTTCCTGGCGGCTCAAGTGGTAAAGAATCTGCTGCGATGTGGGAGACCTGGGTTCAACCTCTGGGTCAGGAAGATCCCCTGGAGAAGGGAATGGCAACTCCAGTATTCTTGCCTGGAGAATTCCATGGACAGAGGAGGCTGGCAAGATACAGTCTGTGGGGTCGCAAAATGTCAGATGCAACTGAGCGACTAACGCACACACACAACTGTAGGTGTGTATATATGTTGCAGGAGGGGAGACCCTTTCCAGGGCCTGAGAGTGGGCTATTGTGTAACACTTGAAAACAAATTGTCTGAGGAGACACAGGTGCTGACAAAGCAAGAGACTTTATTGGGAAGGGTTGCCTGGGTGGAGAGCAGCAGGGTAAGGGAACCCAGGAGAGCTGCTCAGCCACAAGGCTCACAGTCTCTCATTTTACGGTGATGGGGACAGTTTCCAGGTTGTCCCTAGCCAATCATTCTGACTCAGGGTCTTTCCTGGTGGCTCACGCATCCCTCAGTCAAGATGGTTTCCAGTGACAACGACTCTGGGAAATTGGTAGGATATATGGACTGGAGTCTCCTCTCTCATTTTGACATTTTCTAAATTCTTCCAGTTGGTGGTAGCTTATTATTTCTGTATTTCTTAGAAAGGACCTCCTGTTGTAAGATAACTCATGTAGCTGCTTATTATCTTGCCTAGCCAGGGCTGGGGTTTGAGTCACTGATTCCCCTAACATATATATGATTATAAGTGTGTATGTTTGTATATGCACAAATATACACCCATACATATGTGCACACACACACACGCACACACAGTGGTCACATCTATAATTTTATAACTTTAATTTCTAAAGTCATAGATATTTAAGGGTTGGTCTAACAAGCAGATAATATTCAAGTACATTCTTACAATTTTGAAGAGTAATGTATACAAATTATAGCATGTCAGAATTTCCTTGACAGATTGTTATAATACCAAATAGATATATAGGGCAGCTGTTGCTATAGCAACAGGATAGGCTTAGGGAACCAAATGCAGGATAATTTATTTTTTCAAATGATCATACTCATTCACCTCCACCCACTTACATGATAGTTTTTCCTCTGTATCTATATCACTACCTATACATTATTATCAATAATTTGAAAGGTCAGATTGGACTCTACATCTGTGATATATTTATATGCAAGTACATTGTAAAAACTTTTTAAAGATTGAGACTGGTTTTCTGTTATTTGTTCTTGATTATGTTATGGTTTGATTCTCATGAGTAATTATTAACAGATACATGATAGAAATGGAGATTTATATTTTTGTAATTTTGTATGCAGTGTCATTCTAATCATTGAGAGACTAGAACTATACATCTCAATTTCAAATGAAAAAAAAATATATATATATATTCAGATGCATATATATGTGTGTGTGTGTGTGTATGTGTATATATATATTATAAACATCAGCATAAAGACATTTGGAACCAGTAACTCTTTATTAGGGGAGGCTGTCCTGTGCACTCTGGGATGTTTAACCTCATCTCTGGTTTTTATGCACTAAACATCAGTAGCAACTCCCACCACTCCCAATTTTGAGAAACAATGAACATATACAATTAAAGCATTGTATACCAAAGATGTTTCCAGATATTGCCAGTTGCTCCATTGGACATCAACTGGCCCCTATTGTGAAAAGCTGGTCTAATGTTTTAAAAACATCCCCTACCAGCCAAATATATATTCAAGATTATCAGGAATAGATTAAATATTTAAGCATTTAAACTAGTTGAAAAATCCATACCCACCTTTGATGAATTTTCATTGACTCTTCCAATCATTCAAATCTTGAGTCTTTAAAATATTTTAAAATATTAAGTAAATAAGCAAGTTTTGATTCTTAAAAATAAGTCATTTAATAATATGTAGCAAGAAAAAACACATAATATGTATGTTAGGGAACTTTACATCATCTAAGATTTTATATTTACAAGCTAATAAATTAACTTGCCTTGGTTTTATTTATACTGATAAATGATGTGAGATTCCTGAATCTAGGATGGTCAGTTTTAGGAATAGCAACAGCCAGAGAATCAGTTTTATTTTGGTGGTTTCCTAAATTCCACTTCCCACAGGGAGACACAAAGTTTCATACAATAACTTCCCAGGTGGAGTGGCTTTGTATTATAAGAAAGGAATGCTGAGTTTGGTGTATTCAAATATTTTCTAATGTGGAATTAATATGCCTGCCCTTTGATCCGGAGGGTGACAGTATCTTTAATATCTCTATTGTCAATCCTGTTTATTCTAAAAATATTGTTTATTATCAATCTCGTTGAATATAAAAATGTCCTTAAAATAGAAATCTGGAAGAAAAGGAAGTCAGTTCTTTGCTTATAATATATATAAAACATAAGAGACCCAGGGAGAATTCTTTCCCACCAGGTACTCATGTGAGAGATTACATGAAACCCAACTTGAATTTAATTATTGCTAAATAAACGCTGAAACAATTTGAAATACATTTTTTCTAATATATGTTGATTTTATTATCAGGGCAAAGATATGTAAAACCCACATAAAATAAAGATAGGCCTGAATTTTAAAACATAAGCAATTGTGCTTTTAATTGCCTGCCTTTTTTTTCACTCCTAGAAAAAGAATAAACTGTATTAATCACAGAATCATTTGAGAGCACACAAAGGCGATGAATAAACTTGTGCTTGAAAATAGCTAGTAGATATAATGGGAAATAAATTTAAGACAGAGGGAACAGAAAGGGGAAAAAGATATTGAGCAGTTTAAGAGCAGAGTGTGTTTTACTGAAATCACAAGTTGAATGTGTTTGGAATAAAGGTCATGTGATGGGTGATAAGCTGGCATGGTTCTCTGAATTTTAGTTTAGGATGGGTCCAGTTATTGGGGAAATTATATTGCATGCTATCATTGCATTAGACTTTAAGCAAGATGTGACAAAATCACATTGATATCGAAGTCATTTGACTCTGGAAGTAATATAGAACTAGATCAAATATGTTAGCAATATCCCAAAACTGAAATATGATCTCACCTATTAAAATATTTGTTTTACATGTTGTTAATATGTGATGCATAATTTTATAATATTGTATATATTTACTATATAGTCTCTTTGCTTTTAGTATTCAATATTTTTTGGTCTGGTAATTGCTTTTATATTAATATCTTATAAGTACACATGTTTTGCGTTTTTATTCTTTTTGTTCCATTTAATCTTGAAAGACACTATTGATTGATATGAAACCCAAATATCCTATTATAAAAATGTCACTCCGTTCTGTTTTGGAATAAAATGTTACTCTAAACAATTCATTTTCTTTCTCATATAAATCACTTGATGTAGACATCCAAAATAATTATTTTATTTCTTCAGAAATTTTCCTGTGTGTTTAAAATCAACTCTTGTTTTGTTATCTAGTTAATTTTCACCTTTTTGTTACACACACACACACACACACATACACATATAGGTGAATGGATAATCATTCTTACTGACTTCATGCTTAAATGAGGCGTGTTTTTCTAGGTTATTAGGAGGTACTTTCCAAGTACAGTAAAGTGACAGAGCAGATTAGCTTTCCAAGTCTAGTAACTAATTACAGATTCCTCCCTTTATATTTGTATCATGAGGTACTCAAAAAAAAGTGGTCTCTCTTTGAAGTTACTTCTGAATCCCTCTCAGATAATTCAATTCAGAGGCACTTTCTTTGTATCTTTTTGTATTTTTTAGAGATCAACAAACCTTTCCTTTCAAGTGAGTCTCTTATTTCTGAAAAATGTATTTTGCTGCCATACTATATTCTGAATTTGCCATCCTCTGAACCTCTCTTTCTTTATATTACTTCTCTATATCTAGGAGTTCTGGCATTTGTTTGCATTACTTCTGCTGCTTGCAGAGTCTGTGTTAAATTTCTATCCATTGGAAAAAAAGTAGTTCTATTTGCACTTTTCAACAACTTGTAGCCAGTGTGGATTTTGAATTGTGTCCGTTTTCTCAGATTTACTCACCTGGTAGCTACTCAGCCAGGTAAACTCTCTTTGGGGTGTAAACTTTATTGGCAGTACCTTCATTCTGAGACTTGTTAGATCTTTTAGTATAATGCTTTCCCTCTCTCACTTCTCCAGATAAGTGCTGATACTGGTCACCCACATCTATGTTCACAGATTGATGAAGATCCTTCTTAACTAGTGTTGTTGAAGATACCATATATGGATTTTTTTCCCTTTAACTCTCCAACCCAGTCTTTCTGTTGACTATAGTAAAAAATAAGACAGCTGGTACTATATATTCATCAATAGGAGTCTTCAGTGATATTAAGAGGCATGAAATTGAATGATACAACCTAGGAAGTAAACATAGAAAAAAGGTCCTGAAAAAACCTATAAGAATATAAGAATTGAAAAGTGGAAAGGACAGAGTAGATGACACCAGTATAGGAAGTCAAAGTTGCCATTTTGGAAACCAAAATTTAAAATGTTTCAATAAAGAGAGTATGTTGCTGATACGTGAAGTAAGATAAAAACTAATATAAAATGGGATTGGTTTTATGTTGAAATAGTAAAACACCTCCATTCGAGCTTTAAAATCTGGTGTCACTCTGATCAATATTGCAGATGCTCAGCTCAAGAGTACCTATTTTTTTAAGGATTGGCTATCAATATTTGTCTTAAATATTATAAATGCTAATAATATTTGTGGATTTTCCAAATACATAAAGATTTCTAGACTCCACACTGGAATGAAGTATGTGCAATGTTAGCACAAGGAATATAATTATTTTTTCATATTGAATATTTTGTAATATGGTGTCAGTTATTGACTTGTCACCTTCAGCTCCAAATTCACCCTGTCAGATTGCTCTGTGAAAATGGTACTTGACCTTTTAAATACTGCCCACCCCCCCAACCTTGGCCACCCCAGCTGGCAAGAAACTTTGTCAGTAGAAGAGGCTGAAGAGACATTCCAGGGGCAAAAGACTCCCACAAGCATTTCCCATCTTCACTGCCCTTTCCTGAGGGACATGGTCAGGGTTGCAGGGGGGAATGTTGAAGCACTGATACTAAGCACCCAGCCCTTCACCAGGCCCTCTGGTAGCTCTCCAGGCCCCAGCTCCTGCAGTGCACAGCTGTGAGCAGGCTACTGTGCACATCCTCCCCCACCACCGTTCCCAACCATCAGGCAGTTTTTCAGCAGTCCCTGGAGCGCCTGCATCACATTTGGCTTCCCCAATGCCCTACTTCTGCACTGCATGACGGCCAGCAGACCCAACAGGGAACAGCTTTCTCTAGCATCCTGAGGGTAGATTTCAGGCAGGTTCCAGCGCATGTGGAAAAACTGCCATTCAGTGAGTCAAAGAGACACTTTCTCCAACAAGATCTGGATATCCATCTAGGGGAAGCATCGGCATTCTGTCTCAGCCCTAGGGTTAGTAACTAGTTTTTGTATAATTAGACTTCCCTTTACTTCTTAGTAGTTGACCCTTCTTACATTAATACTTTAATAATTAATAATACTTGGTGTTAAACTTCCCTGTTCAAATTATCAAGTCATTTTTCTCTCTTGATTGAACAATCATTTACTAAGTGTCCATGCAGGACAATGCAAAATTGAGTACAAAGTTTCATTTATTTGACTGTCTCACCATTTTAGGATCATTATGATTGTAAGCCTCGTCATCACCATATTTTGTATTGAATATATAACTCTAATTGGCACTGTTTTGATATGTTCATATGGTTACCAAGTCAGTTAATCTTTACAAAAACCATGTAAGAAAAATAATATTGTTTTCCTTTGTTTAACAGATGAATTAATTGATAGTAGGTAGATTAACTACCTTGTCTATACATTATATAGCTATCTTGTCTAAGATTATATAGCTCCGTTAAGTGGCAAAGCTGAGATTTATATACAGTGGGTTTGGCTCCAGAGTCTGTGTTTTCAGCACTATCTGTAGTTCAATTATTTTTTCCTTTTAAATATGTGTTTATTTTCTTTACAGTTAAAAAATTGACTGGAAAAATGAAGTGTATCCAAATTTACACAGCTAAATTGAATCACATACACAGCTAATTGAATGGCAGATTCTTACTGTCCTGGATTCCTTCCTGATATCCACTACTTATCAGTATTTGGGTTTTGTATGATTAAATACATGTTAGATGCCATACATTGTGAAATATGAGCTATTTGTGGAAAAGGGTCATGTTCATCTCATTTTTTAAAGCTTAGCACAGTGCCTGCTTGTGTTGAATGAATGGATGCATAATAGAAAATAATTCTACCCAATTTTTTTATAATTCATGTTTAGTCTGGAATAAATTTTTCTTTGCAGGGAGAAAGATCTGTTTTTATATATGTGATTCATCAGACTGCACAAATTTAGTTCTCTCTTCACATGGTATGTCAACACCATTTTCTTAACAGAAATTCTATTATTTTACTATTAAACTACTGTCTATATTTGATAAATTCTGAACCTTTTGTCCTCAGTAAAAATTGTTGATGGGTCCTTTAATCTACAGCTTTTAACTCTAAAGGAGGAAGTATAATGAAGTAACAGCAATGCATTGCATTTTCTATGTGTCAGTGCTTGGAATTATGTGTTTCTTCTAATGATACAATGTTGAGGAAATGGAATGTAAAGTATCATTTTGAGCCCATAAATGTGGCATGTTGCATAATGAAAAAGAGAAAGTGGCAGTTGTTCAGTGATATGTTGGTGGAGCCTTATAGCAGAATTGTACCAAAAAATACTGAGAGCAAGTTAGAGGGTTTTAAGCCCTGCTCTCATCTCTTTTATTTGTTTCTTCTCCAGTTCTATGTTTTAATTAAAAGAGTAAATTGAAACAGCCTGAATCTTTAGCACCAATGTTCTCAAGGGATATTATGCAGCCAATTGGGTTAAGAATCAGGAGTCTGCAACATAATTTTCAGCCAACTACTCAATGACTATCACTCTGGCCCTAGATTAATCTCATAATCCCTTTGTAACAGTTTCAATACTGACAAAATATAATGGCAAGTTTGTAAACTCGCAGTTCTAATCACTAGGAATAAAGCATCTTTAAGGCAACACTATGAAGAAGGCAATGACACCCCACCCCAGTACTGTTGCCTGGAAAATCCCATGGACGGAGGAGCCGGGTGGGCTGCAGTCCATGGGGTCGCTAAGAATCGGGCACGACTGAGAGACTTCACTTTCACTTTTCACTTTCATGCGCTGGAGAAGGAAATGGCAACCCACTCCAGTGTTTTTGTCTGGAGAATCCCAGGGATGGGGAGCCTGGTGGGCTGCCGTCCGTGGGGTCGCACAGAGTCAGACACGACTGAAGCGACTTAGCAGCACCAGCAGCAGCAAGGCAACACTCAGGACAATGGACTTCTGGATTCATTTCAAATCCAGTACTACAAAGGGGAAAAAAAAAAGTTGACAGATCTTGATGATTACTTTAAATCATGATGCAATAATTTTATTAATATTTAAAAGCACAGAAATATTTAATCAAAGAATAATGAACATGAAATATTTGGTTGAACAATAGTGTGTGGATGCTAAATCATTTCAGTTGTGTCTGACTCTGTGCAACCCTTTGAACTGTAGCCTGCCAGATTCCTCTGTCCATGGGATTCTTTAGGCAAGAATACTGGAGACTTGTATGTATATATAGCAAATAGCTCAATAACTCCTGTGGACTAGCTCATTGACATTTTTCATTTTCATTTACTGATTTCTGTGTAAGCAGTCTGTAAGATTTATAATTGCAGATACGAATGTGGCTTTGAACATTAAGTTGAATTTTTATTTAGACAGCTATGGTTTTCATAATATTGTTATAGACACGTTTTTCTTTAATGTACTCAGGGATCCAAAACAAACCAAGCTACAATTAATATGTTACTGAAGCAAAAATAGTCAGATAGAGAAAAGCAACAGAGTATTTCCCCCAAGTCTTTGTTCTGGTGGGACTGTGCAAGTAATACACAGGCAGTACAGATTTATATTTTCAAGATAATCCACACATATGAATTTCTGTTTAATGTAGTTACGTAACAATACCTTCTATTGAATAAACTCATGCTACTGTTCGTGAGTGGATTCTCTTAAAATATAGAAGCCTAGGGATTTCTCTAGTGGCCCAGTGGTTAAGAATCTGCCTTACAATGCAAGGGACCCAGGTTCAATCCTTGGTGGGAAACATACCTCAGAGCAACTAGTCCAGCTCACCACGACTAGATGATCTGTGCGCTGCGAGAGAGATCCCTCATGATACAACAAAGATTCCACGTGCCGCAGCTGAGACTCCACACAAACAAACAGGTGAATAGAGAATCGTAGAAGCCTGATATTAACACTCTGAGAAACTGATATAAATGCAGAGCTGGATCGATCTCTATTCCTTCATCTCCTTTCCTAATACTTCAACATTTTTATACGCTGGCTCGTTTAATTTTCATTTCATAGCTAATGTCGTGTGTGTGTGTGTGCCTGCATGTGTATGCATGTCTACATGTTTTAATGAAGAATCAAAAATGACTTCAACCAGAAGACATGGAAGGAGTTCAACAATCTAGAATTCCTAGAATTCCTACAGAACTTTAGAAAAGATGATGTAATGAAGCAAACTAGCATAGGCATTGCATTAAGAAGAAAGAAATTAAAAAAATGAGAAAGGAAAATGGAAAGACAGTACAGAAGCAGGAGAAAAATGGAAGAAAATGGGAGCGAGAGAGAGGAGAAAATGGATTTCACGATTCCTGTCCAAAAAAAGGATTTATATTTTTAAATACTTTGAGTTGTTTAAAGGACTGCCTAATTTAGAATCATTCTCTTGTAGACAAAATATACTTGTAAGTAAATGGATGATTAAAGGAAAGGTGGAGAATTTCTCCCATTGTAAATCTCACAGCTTTCAGCAGACTGTGAGACATCTTTCCTTTTTGGTATAAATTTTTTGTCTCCTCATGATTTCACCAAATGGACTTTCGGCTTTCACCACACTAACAGTTCAAGACAACTGCATATGCTAATTCTGTATATGCTACATTCAGAGGGCTGTTCACATTGGTTGAAGACTAACTTGGGCTTACTGACTAGGTCCTCTTTTATGCATCAAGCTTTCTCTGCACTCACAAATTCAGGCAGGGCTTCTCCGTTTATGCCTCCACACAGCATTGTGCTTCCCTTCAGTGTCATTTGCCATGGTATATTGCTGATGTCTGTTAACCTGTTTTTCCTTCCATTCAATTGTAAGCTAAGCAGTAAGGCTAAAAAATAATGGTAGTCATGTTTTGTAATATCTAAAATGCGCGTGATGCCAAGCAGAGTCCTTTACACAAATTATATTCCTAAATTTTTTACCTTCATTTAATCCCCCCAATGACCCTGGAAGGTAGCTGATATCTATTCATAATTAGAGAGAGGGAAACAAATAGAGATTAAAGAACTTGCCCAGAGCTGGTAAGTGATTAAGACAAGATTCTCACACAGAAAAACTGGTACCCCAGACTTTGATCTAAACAATTATAATGTTTGTATCATTATTTTATCCCAAGTCTTAGCATAAGTGTCTGGGACATAATATGCACATATATATTACTCAAAAAAGAAATGATTTATTATGTGCAAAATAAAACTGTATGAAAAATAAACCCAGTCTCTTCAGGTGTTTTTATTTCATAGCCAAACTTTCTCAACTGATTCTATTTGCTCTACTAGCATTTTGCCATCAAAAATGCATTATCTTACCCTTAAATGTATGTTTGAATTTTCTGTTCTGTTTTTTTTGCTAGTTATCTAAATGAGAGGACAAGGAAAATAATATCAAAACAACTTCTCATATAGAGTAGTAGTCTGTGGAATTATGCAGATAATAATCTCCTCCTGAAAAGAAAAAAAAATGTTACAGTATATGTTTAAAGTTTATTCACCCACCTCTTAATGCATCAATCTATTAAAAATATTAATTGAGTTCCTACTATAAGCCAGATAGCATGTTAGACCTTGGACATGTTAGGGTTTATAAGGATGAGTTATAAAGTATGACCTTTCCCTCATGAAACTTGGTAGATTAGGGGTGCAAATAAGCATAAACAAAATAAGATATGCATGTAATCCCAAACCCTGGCAATGCTCTGAAGGAAAAGTATGCAAAACTGACGAAGCTCACATATAGGGAGCATACTTCAGGCTGTGAAATCAAATCTTTGTAACCCCATGGACTGTAGCATGCCAGGCTCCTCTGTCGATGGGATTTTCCAAGTAAGAATACTGGAGTGAGTTGCCATTTTCTGCTTCAGGGGAATTTCCCAACACAGGAACGGAACATGCATCTCTGTGTCTCCTGCTTGGCAGGGATATTCTTTCCCACTGAGCCACCTGGAAGCCCAAGGGCCTCAAAGGCAGTATTCCTTGTTTTGTGTTTCCTTCTAAGAAAAACAGAAGAGAATTGGTGAATTTTTGGTTGAAGGATGGCATGATGAAATTGACATTTTAATGATGACCCTGTATGTGAGACAGCAAAAGAGACACAGATGTATAGAAAGGACTTTTGGACTCTGTGGGAGAGGGAGAGGGTGGGATGATTTGGGAGAATGGCATTGAAATGTGTATACTATCATGTAAGAACGAAGCACAAGCCTATGTTCGATACAGGATACAGGATGCTTGGGGCTGGTGCACGGGGATGATCCAGAGAGATGCTATGGGGTGGGAGGTGGGAGGGGGATTCAGGATTGGGAGCTAATATACACCCATGGTGGATTCATGTCGATGTATGGCAAAACCAATACGGTATTGTAAGGTAAAATAAAGTAAAAATAAAATTAAAAAAAAATAAAAAGATTCTTCTTGCTCAAGTTTGGAGAACAGATCACATTGAAATATTTAACATATATTTATAGTTATTCTCTCATGCTATTCACAAAAGAGATTATATAAAAGCTAAGTCTAGCAAAACTGAACTGACAGTGTTATGCATATATTAAATATGTGTCTATCTATCCCTCAAATCACCCTCATTGTTAATCCCAATTTTATAGGTGAGGAAACCGAAGCTTAGAGTTTGTATAATTTCAGTTCAGTTCAGTTCAGTCGCTCAGTCGTGTCCGACTCTTTGCGACCCCATGAATCGCAGCACGCCAGGCCTCCCTGTCCATCACCATCTCTCGGAGTTCACTCAGACTCACATCCATCGACACTGTTTCCACTGTTTCCCCATCTATTTCCCATGAAGTGATGGGACCAGATGCCATGATCTTCGTTTTCTGAATGTTGAGCTTTAAGCCAACTTTTTCACTCTCCTCTTTCACTTTCATCAAGAGGCCTTTTAGCTCCTCTTCACTTTCTGCCATAAGGGTGGTGTCATCTGCATATGTAAATTTAGATGGTGTGAAGTTTTATCCCCCTTAAAGCATTTTGGGCCAGTGAAAACAGAAAGAAGAGTTACTTGAGAGCTATCAAGGAGGTAAAATATGACAGACTTCGTGATTAGATTGATTTGGGGTAGAGTTGACTCTGAGGCTTCTCATATATGCAGCTCAGTATGGTTGGTCATGCTCACTGAGATGGGGAAGAAGAATCTTGCAGAAGAGAGAAAAGTTTAAGCATTGGACATGATGTCTGCAGATGCTTTTGAGATGTTCAGGGTGCAATAACATGTGAGTCAAAGATGTGAACTGTGACAAAGGAGGTCCTAAGTGCTTGGGGGTGGGGGTTCATAAGTATTGATAGCAATTGTTGGGAAGGGTAGCCAGTGGCTTCTTCATAGGCAAGAATGTTCACAAAAGTGAAACTAGGCCTGTGTTTTTAGAACCCTTGAGATTTAAAAATAGAGCTATATGTTTCAGAATAAGTGGCTATAGTTGTAGGAAAAGCTCAGGGAATTAGAGCATGTTTCAGTTGGAGAGATTATCAAATATATAGGACAATAATATAAAGTCAAGTTATAGAAGAAAGAAAATATTTCCTTAAATTTTAAGTAATAGATGTATTTTCTCACCTTTATATTTTCTTTTAGGGTATTGACAGAAATAGAGGCAAGGTAATTTAAGAAATGAGTGTTAGATAAAGAAATAGATACAGAATATGAGGAACATGTAGACTGTTAAGAGAAAGGTCAGGATAGCAGTAAGAAAGGGAATGGATTTGAATAAACATGCTTGATTTTTAAATATAATAAAATTTTCTGGCATTTATTCTAAATATGAAGGATAAGACACCATGGTGAATTTGATGACAGAAGTAAGAGGTAGAGTCAATAATATATCATTAGAGTGTCAGAGAAAATGCGATCATGTGCTACAAAAAGGAACAGTTCTTCAACTGAAACAACACTAAATAATAACCATGTCTATATTTAAAATATAGAATGAATCAAAGAAAACTCTACATCTATATGTACAATTACATCGAGTGTGTTTTGTGTTCTAAATAGAAATAAACACCTTAGCTTAATCAGGTTAATATATTTGAGCAAATACTAAAGAGAACTTTGTACTTGTAGAACTCGCTTCTGAAAGGTATAGAGAACTAGTCTAGATGGATGTGTGAAGAAGCCAGTGTTAATGAACAAGAACAAGGATTTGTGGCATGAGTTCAAACAGTAGAACCTCTGTAGTATATATCTAGCTGGTTCACGTAACATTTTAAGACCAGCAAGAAAAGTAAGCCAACTACCTGAAAATCAATGGTTTTAAGCAGTGAAGTTTCTTGCCCTAAAGAAATAAACAGCCACTTCCATCCAGACTTGCATGATATACAGGCTTTCAGTGTGTCTTCCATTGGGACATCGGCTTGGAGAATGTATTAACAGTGCCTTGCGTTTTTCCTGGATCTTGTTTGTTTGATTGTTTGGTTTCTATTTGCATATTTATTTGTTTATTAAGCCATAATACCTGCTACTCACTAGCCTATCTTCTTTGAGGGCTTAGTACTGAGTACTTTATTTGGGTTGACTTAAGAAGATAGTACAAGAAGGATTTGCATAAATGAACCCCTTAATTCATGTAGCTTAAAAATCCATTCTCTGATAATGTAGCTTAAGAGGGGTACAAAATCTTGTTCAAACAAAAATTGCATGAAAAGTCCTGCATTTTAGGACAAAGGCAGATAGAAAGATAAGTATTACATACACAATTATCAGAAAAGAGGTTTATAATAACCAGTAAAATAGAAGTTCAAAAGCTTATTGTATGGTGAACACAATAAATTATAGCAACAACTCTACCAAACTGGGTTTCTTTGCAATTTTATAAACATTTTGGACTCTGATGACACTGCAGTTGATAAGCTAATAAACAGGTTCAAAGGTGTATGCTCCTAAGTCGCTTCAGTCGCGTCCGACCCTGTGCGGCCCCATAGACAGCAGCCCACCAGGCTCCCCCGTCCCTGGGAGTCTCCAGGCAAGAACACTGGAGTGGGTTGCCATTTCCTTCTCCAATGCATGAAAGTGAAAAGTGAAAGTGAAGTCACTCAGTCGTGTCCAACTCTTCGCCACCCCATGGACTGCAGCCCACTAGGCTCCTCCATCCATGGGATTCTCCAGGCAAGAGTACTGGAGTGGGGTGCCATTGCCTTCTCCATCAAGGTGTATATTTAGCTTAAATGCAATATTTTTACTGAAAATGTATGAATACATATTTTCCACCAAGGTTTTTATAGGCAAATGATTCCTTTTAACATGAATACATAGTAATAAGTGTCTGGCAAGATTTTTGCAGAAAATACATACATAGTATATTTTCTGCTGTCTTCATCTTTTTCTTTAGAAAAGATCAGAAGTTAGACACTTATAAACAATCTATGTTTAGAATACTTATATTTTTAGTTAATTTTTCTGTTAAATACCTGGCATACACTGCTATTTTGAAAGGCTTGTTCAAACTTTTCTAAATATTTCAACAATGATTTTATAGAAAAACTACTTATTTTCAAATCCTGATTTATGTAATAGTTCATAAGATAGTTTATAATATTTAATGAAATAGCTATCATGAGTAAAACTAGCAGATATTTGAGAGCAGACATTTAGAAAATTTACTCAACTGAAAAGATTAGTAGAGAACATGAAGTAGCCCAGTATAGTTGGGGCTTTGTGGTTCACAAATATGACACAATAAGTTTAAACGAGAAGCAAGTGTGCTTTAATCCAGTAGTCAGAGTGTGTTAAAAAATAATGCCATAGACATGTGATAAAAGTACATAGATTAAGAAGAGAAAGAGTAATTATTACTTATTAACAACTAAACATAAATATTTTAGTAAACTATATAATGTGTTTTCATTGGAGTGAAAAACTTAAAACATTGCTAATATTCATTTTTAAAGAGAAAAGAAGGAATGCCCAATAAAGGAATGCTCTCCTGACACCAAAGAAACTAACACATTCATTCATTACCTAAAATTATGTCTGATTTTCTTAAACAATATGGATGGCTGGAAACACTTTGCCAACAAAGGTCTATCTAGTCAAGGCTATGGTTTTTCCTGTGGTCATGTATGGATGAGAGAGTTGGACTGTGAAGAAGGGTGAGCACTGAAGAATTGATGCTTTTGAGCTGTGATGTTGGAGAAGACTCTTGAGAGTCCCTTGGACTGCAAGGAGATCCAACCAGTCCATTCTAAAGGAGATCAGCCATCAAAAAACATTTGCTTATATTCTGGCTTTCTAATTTATGATTTTTTTTTCCTTTTCTTTCTCTTCTGACATTTATAGGTACCTGGAAAAATCTCTGCTTATTTGAATTTTTTTTAAATGTACAATATTACAGTAAGTTGAACCTCATAACTCATATTTTGACCAAGAGATAAGAACTTTGGTTTAAGATAATTATCATTTTTATACTTTTGTTGTTTATTTTCTATTAGAGGTAGGAAAAAAAAAGCAAATTACAAAGTTGCTATTATATGCCTGCTGCTGCTGCTGCTAAGTCACTTCAGTCGTGTCCGACTCTGTGCAACCCCATAGACAGCAGCCCACTAGACTTCCCCATCCCTGGGATTCTCCAGGCAAGAACACTGGAGTGGGTTGCCATTTCCTTCTCCAATGCAGGAAAGTGAAGAGTGAAAGGGAAGTCACTCAGTTGTGTCCGACTCTCAGCGACCCCATGGACTACAGCCTACAGTCTCCTCCATCCATGGGATTTTCCAGGCACGAGTACTGGAGTGGGGTGCCATTGCCTTAGAGTTATGTTTATAAAAGTAACAATACTCAAATATATATGAATTAATGTATCTAATATCTATGACTATTACCAAATAGATATTATATAAGTAAAAATATGTCTTCAAGTTTTCCACTATCAAAGGAATAAATATAATATTTAAGAAATAAACTCATGTCCTCTTTAACCTTCTTAATATTAACTTTCTCTTTTCAGATGTGTATAAGAGACAGGTCTGTTTTGAATGAACTCCGGGAGATGGTGATGGACAGGGAGGCCTGGCAAGCTGCAATTCATGGGGTCGCAAAGAGTCGGACACAACTGAGCGACTGAACTGAACTGAACTGAACTGAAACACTTTAATGTTCTTGAAATATGACTAATCATTTCTATTTAGGAAATAAAAAGTGAGAAAGGAAGAAAGTTAAATACGCATTATAATATGACCCCAGATGATGAGTAAATTGTGTCTTTAAAGGATTTATCATATCAACAAAACTAAGTGATTTTTGACAGAATTGCTAAATATACACACTGACATAACTTGAAGTTATTAAAATGTTGAATATGATGTTAAATGTAATATTATGCAAAATGTATTCAAAGTTGTTGGGACATGAACACTCATAATAACTTATTGGAAAATAGCATAATGTTTAATGATAAATGGAAATGTGTCAAATTGATGAGAAAGCATCAAACTGAGTGCCACAGTATCTGTAATGTTTTCAGATATACTGAAAATTTTCATGTGATCCAGAAGAGAATTAACAAAATAATTAGTATAAAAAATATTAAATATAAAATTTTCAATTAAACAATTTAGAAAAAACTTGGGATGACCCTGAGGGATGGTATGGGGAAGGAGGTGGGAGGGGGGTTCAGGATGGGGAACATATGTACACCTGTGGCGGATTCATGTTGATGTATGGCAAAACCAATACAATATTGTAAAGTAATTAGCCTCCAATTAAAATAAATAAATTTAAATAAAAAAAAACTTGTTATAAAATTTTTATAAATTGTATAAAATGTTTATTTTTCATTAAAAGTTACTACAAGATATTGATTATATTCCCCATGTTATATAATATATACTTTCTTATTGACTAAATGTTTCAACATGGAAACTCTCTCCTGCAACGTGAAGATGTTAGGAGACAGGGATTTGGGGAGGTAATCATGATTAAGTGAGGCCATGATGGTGGTGTTCTCATGAATAGGATCTGAATCCTTACAGAGTTACAAGAAAAGTTTTCTGCCCTATCTGCTGTCTGCAATGTGAAGATACAATGAGAAATTATCAGTCTACAAACAGGAAGAAAGTTCTCACCAGAACTCATGTTGGCACCTTGATCTCAGACTTTCAGCCTCTCAGTTCAGTTCGGTTCAGTTGCTCATATATATCGGACTCTTTACGACCCCATCCGAGAAGGCAATGGCACCCCACTCCAGTACTCTTGCCTGGAAAATCCATGGATGAAGGAGCCTGGTAGGCTGCAGTCCATGGAGTCGTTCGACTTCACTTTCGGTTTTCACTGTCGTGCATTGGAGAAGGAAATGGCAACCCACTCCAGTGATCTTGCCTGGAGAATCCCAGGGACAGGGGAGGCCTGGTGGGCTGCCGTCTATGGGGTCGCATAGAGTCGGATATGACTGAAGTGACTTAGCAGCAGTTATGACCCCATGGACTGCAGCACGCCAGTCTTCCCTGTCCATCACCAACTCCCAGAACTTGCTCAAACTCATGTCCATCGAGGTGGTGATGCCATCCAACCATCTCATCCTCTGTCGCCCCCTAATCCTCCTGAATTCAATCTTTCCCAGCATCAGGCTCTTTTCCAGTGAGTCAGCTGTTTGCATCAGGTGGCAAAAGTATTGGAGTTGAGATCAGTTCTTCCAATGAACATTCAGGACTGATTTCCTTTAGAATTGACTGGTTTGAACTCCCTGCAGCCCAGGGGACTCTCAAGAGTCTTCTCCAACACCACAGTTCAAAAGCATCAGTTCATCAGCACTTCACTTTCTTTATGGTCCACTCTTACATCCATACATGACTACTGGAAGAACCATAGCTTTGACTATATGGAACTTTGTCAGCAATGTCTTGGCTTTTTAATATGCTGTCTTGGTTGGCCGCTTTTATGCCAAGCAGCAAGCATCTTTTAATTTCATGGCTGTAGTCACCATCTGCATTGATTTTGGAGCCCAAGAAAATAAAGTCTGACACTGTTTCCACTGTTTCCCCATCTATTTGCCATGATGTAATGCCATGATCTTAGTTTTCTGAATGCTGAGTTTTGAGCCAACTCTTTCCCTCTCCTCTTTGACTTTCATTAAGAGGGTTTCTAGTTCTTCCTCACTTTCTTACATAATGGTCGTGTCATCTGCATATCTGAAATTATGGATAATTCTCTCAGCAATCTTGATTCCAGCTTGTGCTTCATCCAGCCCAGCGTTTCTCATGGTGTACTCTGCATAGAAGTTAAATAAGCAGGGTGACAAAATACAGCCTTGATGTACTCCTTTCCTGATTTGGAACCAGTCTGTAGTTCCATATCCAGTTCTAACTGTTGCTTCTTGACCTGCATACAGATTTCTCAGGAGGCAGGTGGTTTGGTATTCCCATCTGTTTAAGACTGTTCCACAGTTTCTTGTGATCCACACAGTCAAAGGCTTTGGCATAGTCAATAAAGCAGAAGTAGATGCTTTCCTGGAATTTTCTTGCTTTTTCTGTGATCCAGTGGATGTTGGCAATTTGATCTCTGGTTCCTCTGACTTTTCTACAACCAACTTGAACATGTGGAAGTTCATGATTCATGTAATGTTCAAGCCTTGCTTGGGGAATTTTGAGCATTACTCTGTTAACATGTGAGATGCAGTAGTTTGAACATTCTTTGGCATTGCTCTTCTTTGGGATTAGAATGAAAAATGACATTTTCCAATCCTGTGGCCATAGCTGAATCTTCCAAATTTGCTGGCATATTGAGTGCAGGACTTTCACTGCATCACCTGTTAGGATTTGAAATAGCTCAACTGGAATTCCATCACCTCCACTAGCTTTATTCATAGTGATGCTTTCTAAGACCCACTTGACTTCACATTCCAGGATGTCTGGCTCTAGGTGAGTGATCACACCATCATGGTTATCTGTGTCATTAAGATCTTTTTGTATAGTTCTTCTGTGTATTCTTGCCACCTCTTAATATCCTTTGCTTCTCTTGGGTCTACATGGTTTCTGTCCTTTATTGAGCCCATCTTTGCATGAAAATGTTCCCTTGGTATCTCTAATTTTCTTGAAGAGATCTCTAGTCTTTCCCATTCTATTGTTTTCCTCTATTTCTTTGCATTAATGACTTACGAAGGCTTTCTTATCTGTCCTTGCTAATCGCTGAAACTCTGCAATCAGATGGATATTTCTTTTTCTCCTTTGCCTTTTACTTCTCTTCTTTCCTCAGCTATTTGTAAGGCCTCCTTATACAACCATTTTGCCTTTTGCATATCTTTGTCTTGGAGATGGTCTTGATCCCTGCCTCCTGTACAAAATCATGAACCTCCATCTTTAGTTCTTCAGGCATTCTATCAAATCTAATCCCTTGAATCTATATAATCACTTCCACTGTATACTTGTAAGGAATTTGATTTAGGTCATACCTGAATAGTCTAGTGGTCTTGTTTTTGCTGACTGTATAGAGTTTATCCTCTTCAGCTGCAAATAATATAATCAATTAGATTTCAGTATTGACTATCTGATGATGTCCATGTGCCTCTAGAAATAAATAAATTTCTGTTATTATCTACTGATCTATGGCACTTTGTTAGAGCAGCATGAACTAAAACTTTGTTTTACATTTATTTTCAATATATATTTATAAAAAATATTACTTCAATAGTATATTAAATTGCTACTATAGTTTTATGCTTTCTGATTTGATACATAGTGTTATTACCATTTAGTTCTAAATATTTTGTAATTTCCAGTGTGGGTTCTTAAGAGAGATGTATTCATTCATGTAAATTTTGTTCACATACTTTTGATTTTTAATGTTTTCTATCTGAACTATGTGCAGGTTTTTTTTTTTTTTTTTTTTGCATTTTCCAAGGGAATTCATCCCATT
This sequence comes from Cephalophus harveyi, assembly GCA_006410635.1. Lineage (NCBI taxonomy): Eukaryota > Metazoa > Chordata > Mammalia > Artiodactyla > Bovidae > Cephalophus > Cephalophus harveyi. The sequence goes on along the minus strand of SJYT01054534.1, from coordinate 240,104 downwards.
CATGTTTAGTGGAATAAATACATGTGGCTATTTAATTGTATTTCATGATTTAATATTATGCATTTAAGTTTGTTTTCATTTTTTTCTTTTCCAGTTTCCTTCCTTGACTTCAGTCTTCAAGTTTTGATGTATTTCTTTTGTTCCTAGTTTGTTTGTTTTAAGATTCTGTGATGGCAAAGCAGCAGTAAAAGCAGACCAGAGGCATTAAGACTTTATTACATAATACACGACTATAAAATGCCAAACCTTTCAAAAGACTAAAATGTACATAAAGATCTTCAAAACTAATATCAGTTGGAAAATTGGTTCTTCCTGATTTTACATGTACAATGACAATCTTTTACAACTCTCAGTATTTTTGTAAGTATACGTTGTCACAGCTCCTTGAGATTAGAATTTATTTGAATAACTGCTTATTGTATCAGTTTTCTCACAAAACTGATATTACTTATTGTAGACACAAATTCATTATATGTACTTTTGTTTGAATTTAACATTCATATTTTATGATAAAAATATTGGATTTCTAATCACAAACACACAGTGTACTCACTTTCATTTTTTTGTAGTTACATATAAAATGTCAAACTTCTTAAGGGGAAAATACATCTTTAATAAAAGAGAATATTAATAGATAAATAAGGTTGTATTCAGTGGAATTATGATGTATATATTCCCAGTGTATTTATGAAATAAATCATTGATTTTTCATAAAAGATATCCAATCAAAATCAATTTATTTATATTTCCTAAGACATGTGTTTGTCTCAAGTGGAGCATTTAAAAGCTAAATAATTTTCTTTTAAGCATCAGGAAGGATACTGATAGCATAATTTACAGGATTTAACTTCAGAAGCCATGTTGAAGGAAATAATCCTAACGGTGTTAGCAGGATAAAAGGGAACATATATAGCTGTTAAATGTCAGGCACAACAACTGTGCGAAACTGTTATGCTCTCCAAGATACCAAAGAAACAAAGTTAAAGCCTTGAAGTGATCAGAAGCCTGAATGAGTGGATAGCCTCACTGAATTTGATAAGCCAAACAATCTTATTTGGTAGGAATATGTGAATTCAGGTCGAGGACTGAACCACACAGAAGTTAAATGATTTGCTCAAGTCGCACCACTCAGAATTCCCTATCTCCTCTAGCATTTAGGAGAACTTATGGTATTGAATTCTGGCTCAAGGAATACAGACTATTTCTTCTTCCATCTATTAGCAGAGTCAGCACATCTCTAAAGTGACTGGAAACTATTTGTCAAAAATTAAAGAGCTTCCATTTTTTTCATCCATTAATAACCAGATGAAACCATATTTTCTGATTAATATGACCACCATTAACTAAGCTCAAGCATGCATGGAAAAAAATTCTCCTTTGTATTAAGACACTGAAGTTTCAGGAATTATCTATATTTCAGCTAATATCGATACTTAGCTCACCTACAAACAGGGTCTTTATTGTCTTTAGAAGAATGTAATATAATACTTGTTATATGAGTTTCCTACCTAGATAGCATATTGAAAAACAGAGACATTACTTTGCCGACTAAGGTCCGTCTAGTCAAGGCTACGGTTTTTCCAGTAGTCATGTATGGATGTGAGAGTTGGACTGTGACGAAGGCTGAGCACTGAAGAATTGATGCTTTTGAACTGTGGTGTTGGAGAAGACTCCTGAGAGTCCCTTGGACTGCAAGGAGATCCAACCAGTCCATTCTGAAGGAGATCAGCCCTGGGATTTCTTTGGAAGGAATGATGCTAAAGCTGAAACTCCAGTACTTGGGCCACCTCATGCGAAGAGTTGACTCATTGGAAAAGACTCTGATGCTGGGAGGGATTGGGGGCAGGAGGAGAAGGGGACGACAGAGGATGAGATGGCTGGGTGACATCACTGACTCTATGGATGTGAGTCTGAGTGAACTCCGGGAGTTGGTGATGGACAGGGAGGCCTGGCGTGCTGCGATTCATGGGGTCGCAGAGAGTCGGACACAACTGAGCAACTGAACTGAACTGAACTGAACTGAGACAAGTTTAATCAGATGTGTGTTTATTCATGTGTGTAGTAAATGTAATAGAGTATAGAGATAAAGAAATAAGGCTATAATATAACAATGAGATGTTAAGATATTATTCTTATTCCCAAAGCATCAAAGTTTCATTTGGTATAATGCACACACAACGAAAGGAAGGTAAATCTATCTAGTGATTCCCTAAAGATAAAGCCCACATCCAAGTAAGTAGACTATTCTTACAGTGGAATCCCACCCAAAGTTCAAGTGGGTAAGACATGGTAGGTTATAGAGAATTTGAGGGAGTGGTATATTTTAAAATGTATGATTGTCTAATTATGCTGGTCAAAAATCAGTCACTTAAGAATTAGCTAGAATAGATTCTGGAATTAACTATAAAGTCATCACCAATACAGAAACAACATCTGCTTTTTAGTGTTTAATTAATTTAATCAGAGGGATATTACACAGTTGATTATGAGTAATAAATAGAATGAATTATTAGAGTGCAAAATTCTGCTAAGGACAAATTTTCGGTGCTTTGCGAATAAGTAATAAGAGTGCAAGTGACCACATCAGTACATACAGTATAAGTCAAGTCGAGCACACCGTGAGCCAGGTTCCTCAATCAGATCAGCCCTATTAGAGAAACAGTCACTGTTTTAGCTGAGCTTATTGTCGCCTATAGAATCCAATGGACAGAGGAGCCTGGTGGGCTAGAGTCTATGGGGTCACAGAGAGTTGGACACGGCTGAAGCGGCTGAGCGTGAGGGAAAGAAGCCACAGCACCTAAGAAAGCAAACTTTCTATAATATGATGAAGCTAAGCTAAGTCACTTCAGTCGTGTCCGACTCTGTGCCACCCCCCAGACGGCAGCCCACCAGGCTCCCCCGTCCCTGGGATGAAGTTACCCACATACACTGTGTACCAATTATTCTCTTAAAATGGAATGTCTAACAATTATCACATTAAAACTAAATTTATGCTTTCTTTTATTTTAGTGGGTATTTATTAGGTTCTTCAAAGACATATTTTCTGTCATAATTCTGTATGAACCTTAAAGCAGAATAACTATATATCCCCCTTCATTTAAACAAAAAAAACCAGAAAAAAGGAAAAGAACATACTGACCAAATGAATTGCTTTAGCAATTTAATGGAAACATAATCCCACAGAAAATACACCTCTTTGAGAGAGAAATATTATGTCAAGAATTACATGTGTTCTTTTCATACATATATTTATCAGTGGGTATTTCCCAATTTTCTACAGTAAATACATGTGCTATGACCAAATGTATATGGTGAGAAGCAGTATAGCCAAAAAAGAATGCATATTAGTTAATAAACAAGTAATTATAGTATAATTAATTAAATATTAATTCACAGTGAAAAATCCTATTTAGTTTCTAATTAATGATATTGTAGGTTGTGTTGGTAATTTTGAGATCTTCTCCTGTGAGAATCATTTGATTCACATATTTAATGCAATTCTGTTTTTGAAAATTTATGTCTTAAAAATATGACAGCTTTTCACAATATAGATTTTATTAGATACTTAGTAGTTTTCTCAAATGTGGGAACCAGCTCAACAATTCTGATTCATGTGCAAATCCATACATGTAAGGGAGTTAAATATAATTAGAAACTCTGATTGAAATATATATGTATACACACATATACACACATACATACATCCACACATATACTTAAGGAGTCAATTCTCGGGTACATTCTACATAACCCTTTTAAAAGCCCCAGCGGGATCAAAACTCTAGCTCCCCAGTATAGTATTCAGCTCAATAACTCGCAGCTGGATTGTGTTTCTTAAGGTCAGGCCACTCAAGATGACTGTTCTCTTGTTCTCTGTGTATCATCCCTGCCTGAGCAGTGCCTGCTTTTACCTCTGTCCTATGCATGTAGCTGATCTTCTTTTGTATTTGCCTCAAGCCCCAGCTGGTGATTGTTCTCATCAAAGACCAGGTGAGGGTCTTGATCCTCTACTGGTTTCCCTGGTAACTAGTGGGCCCAGCTGAAATCAATTCCCTTTGTAACTGATAATCACTCCTCTCCTGGCAGGAGCAAAGACTGCCGCCAAGTCCTGCCTGCAGACCATGCAGACCACGGTGCCTAGTGGGGCACCACTCCAGGACCTCGCCTCAGACAGGTAAGCTTCCCTACCCATTAAGTTGTTGATCTCACTCCTGCTGACTCTGTCCTCTTTCTTTGGTCTTGAAGCTAGGCAAGCACAGGCCTTATAGGCCTGTGGGGTGCAGCCTAACCGTTTTTCTCCCGTTTCCTCTTCACAGTCTCTCATTCCTGCTCCTTGGGGTCACTTCCCCAAGTAATCTGCCTGTATGCAAGCCCTTGACTCCAGCTTTGCTTCAGGGTGCAAACCCAGGTTACAACTCTTGGTTGTAGTGGCCCTTGAGAAAGTATAATTTCAGGATGGGATTCTGAAGGTGGTATATAACCCACTGGTCAGATATTGAAGGTAATAACCTGTGGTATATGGAGAGGTAAAAAATATAAAGCATTATTTGCTATAACGCTTGACTATGGTGTGTTCAGAAGGTGAACCATTGGTGTTTTGAGGTAGCAGTATCATTTATAATGTATGAAGGCAGTCAAAACTGTGAGAATTGTAGAGTGAGAGGACTCAGTAAAATGCTTTACATACCTTCCCAAACTGCCTAAAATCAGAATAGTCAACCAACAAATCCAGGCATACAACTAACAACTAATGCCCCAAGGCATTATTAAAGCAACTTATCCCTTATAGACTCGGAGCAAAACATTCTGAAAATCAGACACAGGATTTAATTTTAAGTAAATGCTACAAAAGATGAATACATAGTTTCAACAAGTCTTCTAAACTGAAGTCATGGCCCCCACAGGAGGGGAAAAAAATGACACCCGTGTTGTGGGACAAAGTCATTAGGGAAAACAGTTAAGGATCTTCTAGTGCAGATCTGTTGATAGCTGGAGCTGTGTTCCCTCCCTGCTATTTACCTGGGGCCAAGCTTCCCTGGTGGCTCAGACTGTAAAGCGTCTGCCCGCAATGCGGGAAACCCAGGTTTGATTCCTGGGTTGGGAAGATTCCCTGGAGAAGGAAATGGCAATCCACTCCAGCACTCTTGCCTGGAAAATCCCATGAACAGGGGAGCCTGATAGGCTACAGTCCATGGGGTCGCAAAGAGTTGGATACAACTGAGCGACTTCACTTTAAACTATGGTGGAGGTAATGAAGATAATGACGACCTCCTTCAAAAGATCCCATGCATGTACTGCTACACTCGTTACTCCAACCCTGCAGCAGGCCACCACAGACCGACCCACGACTCCGCTGGAGACTCCTAGACACTCCCAGGCAAGTCTGGGTCAGTCTCTTGTGGGGTCACTGCACCTTTCTCCTGGGTCCTAGTGTGCACAAGTTTCTGTTGTGCCCTCCAAGAGTCTACTTCCCAGTCCTGTGTAAGTTCTGGCAGCTCTATGGCGGGGTTAATGGCGACCTCCTCCAAGAGGGCTTATGCCATACTCAAGTCTGCTGCACCCAGAGCCCCTGTCACTGTGGCGGTCCACTGCTGACCCGCACTGGTCATAGGAAACACCCTCTTCCAAAAACACAAGAGAAGACTCTACACGTGGACATCACCAGATGGTCAACACCAAAATCAAATTGATTATATTCTTTGCAGCCAAAGATGTAGAAGCTCTACACAGTCAGCAAAAACAAGATAGGGAGCTGACTGTGGGTCAGACTTTGAATTCTTTATTGGCAAATTCAGACTTAAATTGAAGAAAGTAAGAAAAATACTAGACCATTCAGGTATGACCTAAATCAAATCCCTTATGATTATACAGCAGAAGTGAGAAATAGACTCAAAGTATTAGATCTGATAGAGTGCCTGATGAACTATAGATGAAGGTCTGTGACACTGTACAGGAGACAGGGATCAAGATGATCCCTGCTGCTGCTGCTAAGTCGCTTCAGTCGTGTCTGACTCTGTGCAACCCCATAGATGGCAGCCCACCAGGCTCCCCCGTCCCTGGGATTCTCCAGGCAAGAACACTGGGGTGGGTTGCCATTTCCTTCTACAATGCATGAAAGTGAAAAGCAAAAGTGAAATCATTCAGTCATGCCCGACTCTTAGTGACCCCATGGAGTGCAGCCCACCAGGCTCCTCCGTCCATGGGATTTTCCAGGCAAGAGTACTGGAGTGGGGTGCCATTGCCTTCTCCAAGATGATCCCTAAGGAAAACAACTACAAAAAACAAAATGGCTGTCTGAGGAGGCCTTACAAATGTCTGTGAAAAGAAGCGAAGTGAAAAGCAAAGGAGAAAAGGAAAGATATACCCATTTGAATGCAGAGTTCCAAAATACAGCAAGGAGAGATAAGAAAGCCATCCTCAGTGATTAGTGCAAAGAAATAGAGGAAAAACAATAGAATGGGAAAGACTAGTGATAACTTCAAGAAAATTAGAGATACCAAGGGAACAATTCATGCAAAGATGGGCTCAATAAAGGACAGAAATGGTATGGACCTAAACATCAACACCTTTGACTGTGTGGATCACAATAAACTGTCAAAAATTCTGCAAGAGATGGGAATACCAGAGCACCTTTACTGCCTCCTGAGAAATCTATATGCTTGTCAGGAAGCAACAGTTACAACTGGACATGGAACGACAGACTGGTTGCAAATCAGGAAAGGAGTATGTCAAGTCTATAACATCACCCTGCTTATTTAACTTCTATGTGAGTACATCATGAGAAATGCTGGGCTGGATGGAGTAAAAGCGGGGATTAAGATTGCCAGAAGAAATATCAATAACCTCAGATATGCAGATGACACCACCCTTATGGCAGGAAGTGAAGAACTAAGGAGCCTCTTGAATAAAGTGAAGGAGGAGAGAGAAAAAGTTGGCTTAAAGCTCAATATTCAGAAAACAAAGAACATGGCATCCAGCCCCATCACTTCATATCACATAAATGGGAAACAGTGGAAACAGTGACAGACTTTATTTTTTTGGGCTCCAAAATCACTGCCGATGGTGACTGCAGCCATGAAATTAAAAGACGCTTACTCCTTGGAAAAAAAAAGTCATGACCAACCTAGACAGCCTATTAAAAAGCAGAGACATTACTTTGCCAACAGAGGTCTGTCTAGTTAAGGCTATGGTTTTTCCAGTAGTCATGTATGGATGTGAGAATTGGACTATAAAGAAAGCTGAGGTCCAAAGAATTGATGCTTTTGAACTGTGGCGTTGGAGAAGACTCTTGAGAGTCCTTTGGACAGCAAGGAGATCCAACCAGTCCAATCCTAAAGGTAATCAGTCCTGAATATTCATTGCAAGGACTGATGCTGAAGCTGAAACTTCAATACTCTGGCCACCTGATGCAAAGAACTCTTATTGAAAAGACCCGGATATCAGGAAAGACTGAAGGCAGGAGAAGGGGATATCCTAAAGGTAATCAGTCCTGAATATTCATTGCAAGGACTGATGCTGAAGCTGAAACTTCAATACTCTGGCCACCTGATGCAAAGAACTCTTATTGAAAAGACCCGGATATCAGGAAAGACTGAAGGCAGGAGAAGGGGACAACAGAGGATGAGCTGGTTGGTTAGCATCACCGACTCAATGGACGTGAATTTGAGTAAACTCTGGGAGTTCGTGATGGACAGAGAGGTCTGGCATGCTGCAGTCCATGGGGTTGCAAAGAGTTGGTCACAACTGAACTGAACTGTAGAAACATTGATCCTATGGCATGGGAGAGAAACTTCATAAAATGAGGAGGTGTGACACACCTGCTCACATTCATAAGATATTCCCTCTAATTTAAAACACAAATCTTTGCATCTCACATACTGCTATTAAGAGTCACATTACTTGGTGGACTTTTAGAAATAGAAGGCATTATTGATTAAGATTATTGCAAGCTCTTAGCTTCCGAAGTGGCTCAGTGGTAAAGAATCTCTACAAGAGATGTGGGTTCGATCCTTGGGTCGGAACGATTCCCCTGGGGGAAGAAACCAACCCACTCGAGTATTCTTTCCTGGAGAATCCCATGGACTGAGGGGCCTGGTGAGTTCCAGAGCATAGGGTATCAAAGAGTTGGACACAACTGAGCACGCATACATGCACACATTGTGATCTCTAAATGAGACCCAGCCCTCTGCAGGGATCAGTTGTGTGGCCAGCTTATGATTACCTGGTGTTATCACCCAGCAGATCCTGTGGTGCTATCTGTGATAGATTAAAATGCTGGGTGGTGCCCTTACCACCCCTCTATGAGAATCACAGGGTACAATTCTGTGATTATGGAGAAAATACTTATTTTGCTGCCAAAAAAAAATCACTTATCACTTGTAAAGTGAATCCTTTCATGTTACTGGTTGATACTAAATGACTGTGAGAGCAGAACTGTTCATCATGAGCTTAAATTTATTTCACCTACTGAGCCATAACTTGGAGTAATGTGATGGCAGTCCATTATATAACAGACAGAAAACACATTTGGCATTAGATCTGAGAAGATCCAGAGGGCACAGATTGGTTATAAAAAAAGACTACTCAGAGAGATACATTTTTAAAAATCTTAAAAAAATGTTTTCAAAAGTATTTTGAAAGTTAATATATGCATAAAGCAAAAACAGAGTGTGATATAAGAGGAATTCTGAGAGCATAAGAGAAACATCTTTAAGGGAAAAAATGGAAATATTCACATGTCTTCTCCCTTCTGTATCCCTTTCTCAGAACACTAGCAAAACAAATCATGTTATAACATGTTATAACAAAAATAACCTCAAGCAACAAACTTTTTATGCTATGTGACCACTTTTAATTTTCCACTAGAAATATATCATCACTTCATTTTACATTGAGTATTAATTATGCAGTTGTTCTAATCCAAGCATTCTTCATTGGTTTGTATTTTTAGAAAAAACATTTTAGAGATGTGTATAAGAGACAGCATATATTCACTTCTAGGAATAAAACAGACTATCTAATGAGAACCTACTGTACAGCTCAGGGTAAATTTTATGAAAATAACTAATTGAATTAATGGCAACAATTATATATCTTAAAAAAGCTCAATCACATATGAAGGAGGCTCTCAGGAGGTGATAGTTTAGTCAAGTGAGCTGAAATTATCATCTTTTATTTTCTAGAATCAATTCATGGAGAGTCTAAAATTGATACATAAAGAGATGTAAAAAACTTAAGAGCTATAAAATGAGGGTAAGGTGGGCCAAAAGAACTTTTTTTTAAGTTTTATTTTCTTTTCAAGTGCATTTATTAGTCTTATAACACTAATAAAATGAAAACAATGCTATAACAGTAAGATTTTTGTGTTCTTTGTTGATCATGTTGAAAAGCTTAAAAAGTGTAAAGGCATCTATTGTTGATTCTGATAAGGAAACAATTCAAATTGGATGCAGCTATACATAGGTCCTGGCATGATGCAAATTTTAATTTTGTTAACTCCATTTTCTTAGTCTTTAAAAATGAATGGTATTAATAAAGCAATAATAATACTCTAGGTTAAAGAAATGGGTTAGCTGAAACCTTAGTTTAGGCTTATCTGGCATTTCTAGTATTGATATTTCTTGTAGTTTGTTTGCTCTGAATTAAGATGTTTTTTCCCTTAACATACTACTATAGACTGAATGTTTATGTCCCCTAAAAATTCACTGGCTGAATCAGTAATTCCCATCATGATGGTATTTGGAGGTGAGGCCTTTGCAAAGCAATTAAGGGACAAGTGTGGAGGCATCCTGATTGAATCAGTGTCCTTATTAAAAGGAAGAACCCAGAGCATTTTTTCTACAAAACAGGACTCAGCAAGTCAGGAAGAGGGCTTGCACCAGAACCAAACCGTGGTGGCATTCTGATCTTGGATTCCCCACATTCCAGGACTGTGAGAAATAATTTTATGTTATTTAAGCCACCCAGTCTATGTTTTTTTCTTAATGCAGCCTAAACTGACTAAAGCACATATGACTCAAACGAAGATAATAATAGGGTTGGTTTAGTCACTAAGTTGTCCGAACCTTGAGACTTCATGGACTGTAGCCTGCCAGGCTCCTCTGTCCATGGATTTACCAGGTGAGAATACTGGAGTGGGTTGCCATTTCCTTCTCCAAATCATAGGGTTAAGTGGGCTAAAACTCCACATTCTAAATTTCCAAATTTAGCTTTCTGAACATTCACCCCAGATCATTCCACTATCCTTTATTTTTCCTTTATTGCTTTTTGTTGTTTGATATATCTTTTAGAGCTGAGTGGTTTCTCATTAGGGTTCTGTTCTCTTAAAAGCTAGTTGTAACTTATTTCCAGAGCTTTTTGCAGTGGCATGTAGCATTATAGAAAACTATTGTATTTATTTATTACTCTTGCCAAAACATCCTCCCACGTGGTCAGTTAAAACTTTCCTCATGATCCATTGAATATGGGCAGTACAAGAAGGATTCCTCTTCATCTGTAGAATTATGCTGATAGTCTTAATTTTGCCTTGAATGACATATGAAATTATTATAAATGTGGTCATTATATTCTTGTATATAACTGTGATTGCACTCTGGTGTTAATAAAAATCTATAGATTTTTTTTCATACTTCCTTGAATTTCAATTATATGTTTTCTATAAATGATGTGCATTTTTCTCAGTTCCAGTCCATAAACTTTAAAATTTTTTTGCAAATGCTAACCCAAAAGCAATCAATTAACAAAGAATGATAAAATATATTCCTATATATCACTCAACATTTTCATTTCACTCTGAGTGTGAAGGGAAGGGAAGGATTGTTGAAAATAGATGATGAACTCTTTATTTTTCACGGCATTCCTCCTTGTGTGAAAGGTGAGTAGTTGTAGCTAGCATTTTGCTGTAGAAAAGATGACTGTTGGAGGAGGTCATCAAGGAGACATGACCACCAGTTGACCTGGGTGGGGTGGACCTGGGCAAGACAATTACAGGCTCCCTCCCTTCTCCCCCAGGCCTTCCCTGGTGGCTCAGACAGTAAAGAAATCTGCCTACAATGTGGGAGACTTGGGTTCAGTCCCTAGGTCGCGAAGATCCCCTGGAGAAGGGCATGGCAACCCACTCCAGTATTCTTGCCTGGAGAATCCTGTGGACAAAAGAGCCTGGCAGGCAGTGATCATGGGGTCACAAAGTGTCAGACATGACTCAGTGACTAACACTTTCACTTTCCCTTCTCCCTCATCCTTGAATGGACATTCCACTTGCCCTTCCCTGCTCCCAGAATCTGCTGCAGGATACAGCTTTGAAATAGAAATGTGTGCCAAGACTGTCTGGACTGGGTATATGACTGAACTCAAGTAAAGCCTCTATATACAATTTTAGTATTTGGTGGGCAGGTGCAGAAATCTACTCATCTTGCAGTCATCCAAGAGAAGTATTTACATTCCCTGGCTTATTAAACTGGCCCCCTGTCAATCTGGAGAGGTCTGCCTCTTTCTTTGGTTTCTCCCTGCCCTCTGAGTGTGGATGCCAGTTTCAGATTATACCTAGGAAGCTCCTGAGGAGGTTGGGAAGCAACAGTGGCATAGCAGTTTGATTAAATTCATAGTGAATCTCTCATTTCATTTCTCCTAAACACCATTAAACATTTTTTTCTTCTCCTTGACTTTGTTGCATTCTCAGCTGTAATTCTTGGGTCTTTATTTTTTCATTTTTCACTTCTACAATATAAAATATTCTTTTAATTGAAGCACTCAGGTTTTTAATTTCAAGGTCAAAATTTCCTTATATCTTTCTTTACTCTCCTAAACTAAGATTACCTTTTAACTTTTTTATTTAATATTTTAAAATGTATAACATTTTTACTTTGATATTTTAATGATAACATAGTTTATTTCATATTTCTGAAATTATATCCATGCTTTTTTGTTTTTAGTTTTTCTTCTGTGAATCATTTTTTTTTTTTTTCTGGGAGTAGGAGGCTATGTGTACTGAGTTTAATGTCTTTCTTTGTATGTTTGTATTATCCTCAAATATTTAATGATTATTTGATGACTATTCAGCTTGAAGATGCATATGTTTTTTTGACTTGTAATTTAATATGGCCTCTAATTATGCTGGTTCCTTTCATTGAAGTTTTGGTAGGACAAAATGAGTTCTATTCCCTAGTGAAATGTAGGTGTAGTTCATTTACATGTCCATTCTTCCTGATGCTCATAATTTGAAACTTTTAATTAATTTGCTCCTCTTCTCCAACCTCGACACCTACAGTGAATGTCACCAGTTTCTACACTTTAGTTTCAAACAGTTCTAGATTTAAGTCTGGAGCACATGTAAGAGAGAGCTATTTATTTTCCTCTTTTACTTAATTCACATTTAGTGTCTTTGAAATTGGAAGGTTTTACCTCAGATTTTGTTTGATTCCTTTTATGTCTTTCTTTTCCTTTCCTAAATAACATCAATTATTTTTAAAGAAATTAGCTTGCAGTGCTTTATAGTGTGATCATGCTTCCAACAACTGATACATATGTGGGGAGCTGAAGAATCCTGGCTATCCCAGCAATTCTGAAAGCATTTCTTTAATTTTTTCCTGATTAATTTTGAAGATGTTCCAATTTCTTTGTATTTGCTGACTTTGTTCTTGAAGTTTATCTTTACTACTTTCCCTTTCTTTGAGTGTGTGTTCCTTTTCCCATCCTTTGCATTTTTTAAGAATTATTTAAGTTTTTTTTAATTATGTAATTTTATGGCATTTTGTTATATTTTAGTTTTTCATTCTTATCCAAACTTGAACCTTTTCATTTCAAATTTCATATGCTTCTGTGACATTAATGTTGTTGAATACACTTTGGTAATTACTTTTAAAAATGTACTTGTCTAATTTATTATGCTTAAAATAGTAGTTCATAGCTTACCCACTTTTCTAGGAAACATAAAAAAAATTGTTTAAAAGTAAGAGATAGCTTGTTTAATTTCTCTAGGCATTTGCATGTATTCCAACTTCTAAAAATTGTTCACTTGATAAAATATGATTAGGTTAAATTATCCATTTCAATTTTATCTCAAAGCTATTATCTCATATAACTTCAATTTGGTGATGTGAAGCATCTCCATTAACCATTTTCTGTGCAACTTCTCAGTTGCCATTGCCAGTTTCACTAGAAGTATTAGTGGGCTTAATTATTTCTCTATAAACATAAACCTATGTTTATTGATTTTAATAAACACACTACATATAAGATGCCGATTTCAAATGGATTTCATTTATACAAGTCCACTGAACTCTATGAAGAACTATAGCACAATATAGGTGCCATGAAGACAGTTCTGTAGAGCTGAGTTAACAACGTTGTTAGTGAAGCTCTGTGAAAGTAGAGACTTAGTTTCTTGATGCATGTTTTAAGTATTAATTTAGTTGGGTTTTGATTAATTCAGAAATGTTATTAAGTCATATCTAAATACCTTATTAAATCCAATCAAGGTTTATTTTTTAAAAAATTGAGAAAGTAAGCATAATTAAAATCAGGGTATCCCCAAGAATATCATTTCTAACAGGTCTGGCACACTAAGACTATATTTTAACATGCATAATCAACTCTTCTATTTTTCCTGTTGCACAATAAGAAAAAAATAACATTAATAGTCTTTTTAAATTTTTTAATCTAAAAGAATTTTTCATACTCTTCATAATTTTCATTTAATGTCACTTTCTGACCTCTTTGCTAAGAGAAATAACCTTCAAAATAACTAATTATACTCATAAAATATTTCCCATATAGTTAAAATGAAAAAAACATGCATTTAAGATAAAACTTTAAAAAATAACATAGTTTATTTAAACTTCTCTTTCACCTTGAAGCTTACCTAAAGCTTTAGTCTTATCCTACAGTTCATTAAAGCAACCTCTGTTATTTAAATTAAAATAGTGTTTTCACAAAAAGGGGCTTAATAAACTGTGGGACCTCAGAGAAATCTAACCTATATCTAGTTCTGTGTCTACTCTCTACCTTCTAAAATATAAAAGAAATCAGAAGAAGTGTTGTGATTTCGAGTGTTGACAGATGTTTGTGATCAAAGGTACCCAATAGATAATAGCCACCTTCAAAGCTAAAAACAAAGGAATATTTTAAGAGGTTAAGTTTATACCTTATAGATAGATTTTGGCATTTTATTCCAATTAAAATTAATTTTCTACATTTACAAAAATAAATAAAATTATTCCACATTCTTATATAGACATGGCAAGCTATGTTTCTATACCAAAATTTAAACTTTTGTAATGTAGAGTTAGGCTCAGCTGATTGCTCAGCTGATAAAGAATCCACCTGCAATGCGTGAGACCTGGGTTTGATCCCAGGGTTGGGAAGATCCACCGGAGAAGGGAAAGAATACCCACTCCAGTATTCTGGCCTGGAGAATTTCATGGACTGAATATTCCATGCAGTCACAAAGAGTCGGACATGACTGAGTTATACAGAAAGGTCACAGTATTTACGTCAGATGATTTTATGCGATTTGTAAGATAATTCCTGTCATGCTCGTAGACACTGCACTGACCAGCTTGGGCTATGCTGCCACAACCATGTGGTCAGCTTAGACAGGTCCAGTAGAAGTCCATCACAAGATGAAGTGATTTGGAGCTGAACCTGGGTAGGGGCATGATTCAGAAGATTAATATTGTTAAGATTGTAATAATCTTCAAATTTTCTATAGATAGGGACTGTGTATACCATAGATGTGAAGAGCCGACTTACTGGAAAAGGCTCTGATGCTGGGAAAGATTGAAGGCAGGAGGAGAAGGAGGCGACAGAGGAATGGAATGGTTGGATAGCATCACTGACTCAGTGTACATGAGTTTCACAAATTCCAGGAGATAGTGAAGGACAGGAAAGCCTGGCATGCTGCAGTCCATGGGGTGGCAAAAAGTTGGACATAACTTAGCAATTAAACAGTAGCATAGGAATTATCCTGTATAACATTTGTAGATAGGGATTCTTAAAGACCTGCTTGCATAAAGTAAAAAAAAATCAAAACAACCTCAGTATATAAACATGTGGACTAAGAGGTTTCCTTGCTTTGTCCCCAACTGACTTGGAACCCACAACTGAATCCTGGTCAGTTGTCATGATGTCTATTAATAAAAGCAAGTATATGATCAAGGGTTGATTATACTAGATAGGCATAGTAAATACCTCTGTAATTCTTACTGATTTCTTCTGTAATGGAACTGACCTTTACCAAGATTATACAGTGATATAGTGGAATACTGTCATTGTCAGTAAGAATATGTAAGTAAGTTTATGATAATACTGGTGTTGATTATCAAAACATTGGGAGATCAAATTAAAGTCTTGTAAAACTGTATTCTGATGGAAAACTACTGCCTAAGGAAAAACTGGCTTTAGCTAACCATCAGCTTGTTTCTATGCAAAATATTCCTGTTCAAGTTTATCACATGGTACACAGATTAAGGAGGGAAATTGAGTATAATTAAATAACATAAAATGTGAAAATATATGTAATGGCTCTATGCTGCTGCTGCTATTGCTGCTAAGTAGCTTCAGTCGTGTTCAACTCTGTGTGACCCCATAGACGGCAGCCCACCAGGTTCCCTCATCCCTGGGACTCTCCAGGCAAGACCACCAGAGTGGGTTGCCATCTCCTTCTCCAATGCAGGAAAGTGAAAAGTGAAAGTGAAGTCGCTCAGTAGTGTCTGACTCCTAGCAACCCCATAGACTGCAGCCTACCAGGCTCCTCCATCCATGGGATTTGCCAGGCAAGAGTACTGGAGTGGGTTGCCATGGCTCTATAGAATAGATTAATTTTTTTCAGTCCAGCCTATACCACACCAGCTCCCTGAAATGTTAAGCAAATGCAAAACGCTGTTCCTTTTACTTTATCAGGTGCATAAATGCTATACTAAATGTCAATAACCAAGAAAATATTATCATGTATTTTGCAATAGAAGGCATTCAAGGGCCAGATTTAAATTAGTTAATTCAGGAAAGAATTAACCCAGTTGGTTGGGTTATGCAAACCCTGCATATTTCTAGGAAATACCTGTCTTTAGCCAGGGTCCTTTGCTGGTTCCTGAGATCTAAGCCCTTACAATATTATACAGGATAAGAGTGTTTTATCTGCCAGAGGCCTTTGCAACATTCACTACCATTTGTTTCAATAGTTTATGTTAACAGTATGATTTAGGGTGAAGTTTTCTCTTTGTATGCCTGAAACCTTGGGCCATTTAGTATCAGTTGATCAGAGAGTTTATGTTAACAATAAAATTTATGAGTAATGTCTTTCTTTGCTCTGGGCAGCTGGAGTCTGAGCAGCTGAGGCCAGTTATACAGACACATGCCGGTATGTTTGAATTTCAGTGAAACTCTGGATACTGAGACTTGGGAGTTCTTTGGTTACCAATGATTTACACATATTATAATACATCGTTGCTATGAGAAACAAGTGAATTCATGCAATTCTAGGACAGGACATTTGGAAGTTTGTGCCTGGTTTCTCCTGGGCATTGTTCTTCACACTTCTCCCATTGCTGGAATATATGCGTACCTGTATGTGTAATAACCTAGAACGATGAATATAGCAGCTTTTCCGAGTTCTGAGAGTCCTTCTGGTGAATCATTGGTCCCAAAGCTGGTCTTGTGAAACCCCAACTTACAGCTTCTCTCTAATAGCCTCTGATTAATGGCAGAAAAATTGGCTCATATTTACAACACATGTCTGTTCTTTGAGCTTTTTGGAATATAGTATCTCAACTAGAATTACCATCAATTTTGCACTTAAATGGAGAAGGCATTGGCACTCCACTCCAGCACTCTTGCCTGGAAAATCCCATGGACAGAGGAGCCTGGTGGGCTGCAGTCCATGGGGTCGCTAAGAGTCGGACGCGACTGAGCGACTTCACTTTCACTTTTCACTTCATGCATTGGAGAAGGAAATGGCAACCCGCTCCAGTGTTCTTGCCTGGAGAATCCCAGGGACCGGGGAGCCTCATGGGCTGCCGTCTATGGGGTCGCACAGAGTCGGACACGACTGAAGCGACTTAGCAGCAGTTGCACTTAAAAGATCAAAATACAAAGCCATTGTTCTAATAAAAAAGATTTCAAAACACATACACACAAACAAGAGAATTAAATGTGTAGATATCAGGGATTGATATAAATATAAACTTTCAAGGTATGTCAGTATATATATATAGTCAGTATATTTTAAAAGATAATTTAGGTCTAGGTTATTTATTTAAAAAAATCTGATTTAAGAAAATACATTACCAGGCCCTCAAGTAGCTCATGAGTAACTATTTTTTCAGTATTTCTTATTGCTAATATAAGAAAAAAATATTTTATTATTAGAAAAAATATTGTTGACCCTTATAATAAAAATGTTAATTATCAAGTTTAATGCAAAACATATGTCAGGTTCTGAGTTAAATTATTCATATCTCTTTTCATCATTTGTTCTAATCCTTGTTGTTTTTGCTCAGTTGCTAAGTTGTATCTGACTGACTCTTTGTGACCCCTTGGACTGCAGCATCCAGGCTTCCCAGTCCTTTACAATCTCCCCAGTTTCACTCTAACTCATGTCCACTGAGTCAGTGATGCCATCCAACCATCTCATTCTCTATTGACCCTTTCTCCTCCTGCCCTCAATCTTCCCAGAATCTGGGTCTTTTCCAATGAGTTGACTCTTCATGTCAATTGGCCAAAGTATCGGAGCTTCAGCATCAGTCCTTCCAATGAATATTCAGGGTTGATTTCCTTTAGAATTGACCGATTTGATCTCCCTGCTGTCCAGGAAACTCTCAAGAGCCTTCTCCAGCACCACAATTTAAATACATCAATTCTTTGATGCCCAGCCTTCTTTATTGTTCAACTCTCACATCCATACATGACTGCTGGAAAAACCATAGCTTTGAATATACAGACTATTGCCAGCAAAATGATATCTCTTTTCAATACACTGGGTTTGTCATAGCTTTTCTTCCAAGGAGCAAGAGTCTTTTAATATCATGGATGCAGTCACCATCCCTAGTGATTCTATCACATACTTTTAGGGGAAATAAAACATTCAATATCTCTCTGAAGGTCATCTCATTAGTAACTTGTAAAGCTGAGCCTGTGAACTGTGTTTACTACACATGTGTGTTTGGACTCTGTGTAAGTAAGTATGTGGCAGTTGTGTAGGGTATGTATGGATATAGTCATTCTGCACAACATAAATATTACATCAGTCAGAATAGTCTATTCTAAAATTCATTTGAAAATACAGTATCCATTATAAATCCATTGTAAATAACTTTGCATGTTATCCATTATAAATAACTTTGTGTGTCAAATCAGAATGAATTTAGTGACTTTTTTGAAGAAAAATGATGACAAGTAAGACTATTTAAAAATATATTTAAAACTATTTAAAAAATATATTTAAGTTGGGATGATCCAGAGAAATGATATGGGGTGGGAGGTGGGAGGGGGGTTCAGGATTGGGAACTCATGTACACCTGTGGCAGATTCATGTCAATGTATGGCAAAACCAATACAGCATTGTAAAGCAAAATAAAGTAAAAATAAATTAAAAAAAATAAATATTTGAGTTCTTAATTCTTGACTACTAGGCAGACCTGTACTGGTGTATGTTTTTCAGTTTATGTACATGTGGATACACTTCATGTAGGTAGAATACACTTTTC
Source organism: Cephalophus harveyi (assembly GCA_006410635.1). NCBI lineage: Eukaryota > Metazoa > Chordata > Mammalia > Artiodactyla > Bovidae > Cephalophus > Cephalophus harveyi. The sequence goes on along the minus strand of SJYT01054534.1, from coordinate 221,406 downwards.
TCCATACAAAATAAAGTAGAAAAGGGCTTTGGTGCTCATTAAGAGCATGACTCCTATTTATTTACTTATCTCTATTTATTAACTTTTATATTTGTTGAAATAACATTTATTTGGAAACTATTCTGGATATTATTTTGGTCACTGGAAATGCACTTGTGAAATAAAAGTGATATCTGAGTTCTTGAAAATGAGTTTTGTAGAGTATGTAAATATTAATTTATGTAGAAGAGGTATCAGTCAAGAGGGAACATCAAATATTTAACCTGAAAGCAAGAAGCAGACAGTTTACTTGGAATAGAAAAGGCATAAGGAAGTTTTAGATGCTGGGAGGGATTGGGGGCAGGAGGAGAAGGGGACGACCGAGGATGAGATGGCTGGATGGCATCACGGACTTGATGGATGTGAGTCTGAGTGAACTCCGAGAGATGGTAATGAACAGGGAGGCCTGGCGTGCTGCGATTCATGGGGTCGCAAAGAGTCGGACACGACTGAGCGACTGAACTGAACTGAAGCCACCAGTCATCTTTATTTTTGCCATGGCATATATGCCAGACTTCATTGCTATCAGTTCAGTCCAATCGCTCAGTCATGTCCAACTCTTTGCAACCTCATGGACTGCAGCATGCCAGGGCTACCTGTCCAACACTACCTCCAAGAATTTACTCAAACTCATGTCCATTGAATCAGTGATGCGATCAAACCGTCTGATCCTCTGTTGTCCCCTTCTCCTCTGGCCTTTAATCTTTCCCAGCATAGGAGTCTTTTCAAATGAGACAGTTCTTAGATCAGGTGGCCAAAGTAATGGAATTTCAGCTTCAACATCCAATGAACATTCAGGACTAATTTCCTTTAGGATGGATGGGCTGAATCTCCTTGCAGTCCAAGGGACTCTCAAGAGTCTTCTCCAACACCACAGTTCAAAAGCATCAATTCTTTGGTGCTCAGCTTTCTTCACAGTCCAACTCTCACATCCATACATGTCTACTGGAAAAATCATAGGCTTGACTAGACCGACCTTTGTTGGCAAAGTAATGTCTCTGCTTTTTTTTTTTTAATATAAATTTATTTATTTAAATTGGAGTTTAATTACTTTACAATATTGTATTGGTTTTGCCATACATCAGCATGAATCTGCCACAGGTATACACTTGTTCCCTATCCTGATCCCCCCTCCCTCCTCCCTCCCTGTACCATCCATCTGGGTCTTTTTAATATGCTGTCTAGGTTGGTCAACAACTTTTCTTCCAAGGAGAAAGCGTCTTTTAATTTCATGGCTGCAGTAACCATATGCAGTGATTTTGGAGCCTAAAAAAATAAAGTCAGCCACTGTTTCCACTGTTTCCCATTTATTTGTCGTGAAGTGATGGGACCAGATGCCATGATTTTAGTTTTCTAAATGTTGAGCTTTAAGCCAACTTTTTCACTCTCCTCGTTCACTTTCATCAAGAGGCTGTTTAGTTCTTCTTCTCTTTCTGCCAAAAGGATGGTGCTATCTGCATATCTAAGGTTATTGATATTTCTTCTGGCAACCCAGATTCCAGCTTGTGCTTCTTCCAGCCCAGTGTTTCTCAGGATGTACTCTGCATATAAATAAATAAGCAGGATGACAATATACAGCCTTGACATACTCCTTTTCCTATTTGGAACCAGTATGTTGTTCCATGTCCAGTTCTAATTGTTTCTTCCTGACCTGCATACAGATTTCTCAAGAGACAAGTCAGGTGGTCTGGTATTCCCATCACTATCAGAATTTTCCACAGTTTATTGTGATCCACACAGTTAAAGGCTTTGGCATAGTCAATAAAGCAGAAATAGATGTTTTTCTGGAACTCTCTTGCTTTTTCCATGATCCAGCGGATGTTGACAATTTGATCTCTGGTTCCTCTGCCTTTTCTAAAACCAGCTTGAACATCTGGAAGTTCACGGTTCACGTACTGCTGAAGCCTGGCTTGGAGAATTTTAAGCATTACTTTAATAGCCTGACAGATGAGTGCAATTGTGCAGTAGTTTGAACATTCTTTAGATTGCCTTTCTTAGGGATTGATGTGAAAACTGTACCTTTCCAGTCCTGTGGCCACTGCTGAGTCTTCCAAATTTGTTGGCATATTGAGTGCAGCACTTTCACAGCATTATCTTTTAGGATTTGAAAGAGCTCAAATGGGATTCCATCACCTCCACTAGCTTTGTTCATAGTCATGCTTCCTAAGTTCCACTAGACTTCACATTTCAGGATGTCTGGCTCTAGGTGAGTGATCACACCATTATCTGGATTATCTGGATTGTGAGTATCTTTTCTGTATAGTTCTTCTGTGTATTCTTTCCACCTCGTCTTAATATCTTCTGCTTCTGTTAGGTCCATACCATTTCTGTCCTTTATTGGGACCATCTTTGCATGAAGTGTTCCCTTGGTATCTCTAATTTTCTTGAAGAGATCTCTAGTCTTTCCCATTCTTTTTTTCCCTCTATTTCTTTGCACTAGTCACCGAGGATGGCTTTCTTATCTCTCCTTGCTGTATTTTGGAACTCTGCATTCAGATGCTTATATCTTTCCTTATCTCCATGCTTTTTGCTTCTCTTCTTTTCTCAGTCATTTGTAAGGCCTCCTCAGACAGCCATTTTTCTTTTTTGCATTTCTTGTTCTTGGGGATGGTCTTGATCCCTGTCTCCTGTACAATGTCACAAACCTCTGTCCATAGTTCATCAGGCACTCTGTCTATCAGATCTAGTCCCTTAAATCTATTTCTTACTTCCACTGTATAATCACAAGGGATTTGATTTAGGTCATACCTGAATGGTCTAGTGGTTTTCCCTACTTTCTTCAATTTGAGTCTGAATTTGGTAATAACGAGTTCATGATCTGAGCCACAGTCAGCTCCTGGTCTTGTTTTTGCTGACTGTATAGAAATTCTCCATCTTTGGCTGCAAAGAATATAATCAATCTGATTGTGGTGTTGACCATCTGGTGATGTCCATGTGTAGAGTCTTCTCTTGTGTGTTGGAAGAGGGTGTTTGCTATGACCAATGCATTCTCTTGGCAGAACTCTATTAGCCTTTGCCCTGCTTCATTCTGTACTTGGTACCAGGAAGATACCAAGGCCAAATTTGCCTGTTACTCCAGGTGTTTCTTGACTTCCTACTTTTGCATTCCAGTTCCCTATAATGAAAAGTATATCTTTTGGGGGTGTTAGTTCTAAAAGGTCTTGTAAGTCTTCACAGAACCATTCAACTTCAGCTTCTTCAGCATTATTGATCCGGGCATAGACTTGGATTACCGTGTTATTGAATGGTTTGCCTTGGAAATGAACAGACATCATTGTGTCGTTTTTGAGATTGCATCCAAGTACTGCATTTCAGACTCTTTTGTTGAGTATGATGGCTACTCCATTTATTCTGAGGGATTCCTGCCCACAGTAGTAGATATAATGGTCATCTGAGTTGAATTCACCCATTCCAGTCCATTTTAGTTCTCTGATTCCTAAAATGTCGTTGTTCACTCTTGCCATCTCCTGATTGATCACTTCCAATTTGCCTTGATTCATGGACCTAACATTCCAGGTTCCTATCCAATATTGCTCTTTACAGCATCAGACCTTGCTTCTATCACCAGTCGCATCCACAACTGGGTGTTGTTTTTGCTTTGTCTCCATCTCTTCATTCTTTCTGAAGTTATTTCTCCACTGATCTCCAGTAGCATTTTGGGCACCGGGCGACCAGGGGAGTTCATTGTTCAGTATCCTATCTTTTTGCCTTTTCATACTGTACATGGGGTTCTCAAGGCAGGAATACTGAAGTGGTTTACCCATTCCTTTCTCCAGTGGACCACATTTTGTCAGAACTTTCCACCATGACCGGTCTGTCTTGGGTGCCCCTACATGGCATGGCTCATAGTTTCATTGAGTTAAATAAGGCTGTGGTCCATGTGATTAGATTGGTTTATTTTTCTGATNCATACTGTACATGGGGTTCTCAAGGCAGGAATACTGAAGTGGTTTACCCATTCCTTTCTCCAGTGGACCACATTTTGTCAGAACTTTCCACCATGACCGGTCTGTCTTGGGTGCCCCTACATGGCATGGCTCATAGTTTCATTGAGTTAAATAAGGCTGTGGTCCATGTGATTAGATTGGTTTATTTTTCTGATTGTGGTTTTCAGTCTGTCTGCCCTCTGATGAAGAAGGATAAGAAGCTTATGAAAGCTTCCTGATGGGATAGACTGACTGAGGGAGATACTGGGTCTTGTACTGATGGGCGAGGCTATGCGCTGCTGCTGCTGCTAAGTCGCTTCAGTCGTGTCCGACTCTGTGCGACCCCATAGACGGCAGCCCAACAGGCTCCCCCACAGGAGACCTGGGTTCGATCCCTGGGTGGGGAAGATCCCCTGGAGAAGGAAATGGCAACCCATTCCAGTACTCTTGCCTAGAAAATCCCAAGGACTGTGGAGCCTGGTAGGCTACAGTCCATGGGGTTGTGAAGAGTCGGACACGACTGAGCAACTTAACTTAAAACTATGTTGCAGGTAATGAAGATAATGGTGACCTCCCTCAAAAGATCCCCAAAGATCTCATAGCCATACTGACTTTTAAAATCCAGGAGATTCTTATGAAATATTTTAAACAGGTTAGGTGTATATTAATAATTAATTTAGATTCATTCATTTTCAAGTAAATACTGTCTTCCACATTCTAGAATAAGTGTTAGTTTCTAGAAATAAAAAGATGCAAACCAAGTGTTTTTCCCCCGAGTACTATCAACCAGTCCTTATGGATAAGAACTGTTGAGAGATTGAACCTGGAGAATGTCATTCAGGTCAACTCCAAGGTCAAGTTGCCCACATATATATTTACTAAAGTTTTTCTTTTTTTTTTTTTTAATATAAAGAAATGATAAATTTATTTCAAGAAACTTCAGTTGTCATATAATTAGATTGTTTCTGATTATTTGTTTTTTTTTTTTAATTTTATTTTTACTTTATTTTACTTTATGATAAGAAGACATCTCGCATGAAACAGGGTGCTCAGGGCTGGTGCACTGGGATAACCCTGAGGGATGGGATGCAGAGGGAAGTGGGAGGGGGGTTTAGGACGGCAAGATACATATACACCCATGGCTGATTCATGTCAATGTATGGCAAAAACCACTACAATATTGTAAAGTAATTAGCCTCCAATTAAAATTAATTAATTTATTTTAAAAAATAAAGAAGACATCTCTAATATGCAATGCCATTCAAAGGTAGATTTCCCTTTCTTATTTTTTTTGGCCATGCTGTGTGGCTTATGAGATACTAGTTTTCTGATCAGGGATTGAGCCAGGCCCTTGGCAGTGAGAGCACAGTCCTAACCACTGGATCACCAGGGAATTCTCTGGAGTTTCTTTCACTGTGTTCTTGCACAAGTTCAGGTAGGCTCATTTGGAACACCTAAAGTAGTGTTTTATAGATTGAATATTAAGAAATTATTCATCTGTCTATTTTCCTTGGTCATTGTTTAGCACCAGTGCTTCCTGTTTAACTTAGGATGGTTAAAAAGGTTTTAAAAAATCAAGTATATCTTTTAGTCAGGAAAATATATATAATGACTATCTCAAATATTATTTGATAACTGATATGAATTCATGGAAGAAGACAACTCGGGTTGTGGCTGTTTCTGATGCTTCCCGTTTCCATTCCATGGCAAGGAAGTAATGGTTAAAACTTACTTCCAGGCAACTGATGAGTTCTTTATTGCCACACCCCATTAATGAATAGAAATTGAAGACTACCACAGAGGAAGAGATGCAGACAGAGAGTATTGTCAGACTCAGCTTTGAAGTCAAAATTCTAGCTCTAACAATCAAGTTAGCTTATAATTTAAAGTGTCTGGTTAAATAATTACAAGAGAAATGTTTCAACTTACAAAATCTAGACAGAATGATACCTCCTCTTGCTACACTAATTATAACTGCTATTTAAGGATTTCTCAAATATATGTCTCCAGATAATTACTTGCAGACACTGCCAAATTCAGAATATAACTGAAATTCGCTTTCTTAAATGGAGTAAAGATGGCTTTATGGTTTGCTTCTCACTTTTATTTTCATAAGGTCCTCAAAATTATGTTCTTCTTGGAGATAATGGTTTTTCTAGCTGAATCTTCTATGGATAAAATATGTTTCTTCTGCTTTCACTTAGCAAGGTCCATCTTTAGGAATTATATGACACAGTTTAGCCAAATACACTATCAGTTCAGTTCAGTCGCTCAGTCGTGTCCAACTCTTTGCAACCCCATGAATCGCAGCATGCCAGGCTTCCCTAAATACACTATAGATTATGACAAAAATATTCTTACTTTTTAACCAATCTGTCTGTGTAATTCTTTGAATCCTTTTCATTTTTCCATTATTAGAGATAAGTGCCTTTGTAACTACCTTTTCAGAAAAGGTAATGAATACCTGTGCCTGATCTGAATTGTGAAAAATCTTATTTTCCTCATGAAACGTGAAAAGCACAGTGGAATTCTGTTACAATAATAAGGATGAGTAGTTTAGATGAATTTTTTTTTTTAATTGTCAGTACAGGCCAGTAGCCACCCCCCTCTCCAAATGCTTAGTTTTTCTGATTCAAGCATTTCCAAAAGATAAAATTGTTTTCTTTCCAAGGAAAATAGACTATATAGGGTATGCACTTGCTAGACAAGTTATTATGAACTATAATTAGCAATCTCAACACCTGTAACAACAAAGTAGCTCTCAAAAGTTTTTAAATTATTAAGGTTTTGTCACAGAAACTGAAAAATTTTCATTTTTCAAGATCTAAACTAGCCAGCCATTTGTCTAAGACTATAATATTTGGGAGAAAGAAAATCCCACACTTGAATTTAAGTAATTGCCAGCAAAACACTTGTTATCATTGGAAAGTATATTATCTGCAACAGTATGTAGAATTATGTGCAGTTGTGTTTTCAAGGAAAGAGTTTTTTAAAGTTCGTTCAAAATAATAACTTCAGAGTAATGAATGTTTCCTGAACTAAATTAGCCATTCCAAGCAGTGGGAGAACAAACAAGTGGAATGAAGAGATGGACAATATATTCTGCTAAAGAACTTGTCCTTCAAGGAAGGAAAGTAGATGTTCTTTAGTCTGTAACTCAACCAGCCATAGATGATGAATATAACCCATATACTGAGATGGAAAGATAGGTGATTTGTTGGTGTTCAGTCGGTCAGTCATGCCCAACTCTTTGTGACCCCATGGACTGCACAGCACACCAGGCTTCCCCGTCCTTCACTGTCTCATGGAGTTTGTTCAAACTCATGTCCACTGAGTCGAGAATGCCATCCAGCCATCTCATCCTCTGTCATGCCCCTATCCTCCTGTCTTCAATTTTTCCCAGAATCATGGTCTTTTCTAATGAGTTGGCTCTTGGCATCAGGTAGCCAATTTTTGTAGCTTCGGTTTCAGCATCAGTGCTCCCAGTGAATCTTCAGGTTGATTTACTTTAATATTGACCAATTTGATCTCCTTGCTGTCCAAGGGACTCTCAAGAGTCTTCTCCAGCATGACAGTTTGAAAGCATTAATTCTTTGGCACTCAGCTTTATTTATGGTCCATCTCTCACATCTGTACATGACTACTGGCAAAACCATCAGTTCAGTTCAGTCATTCAGTCGTGTCTGACTCTTTGCAACCCCATGAATCGCAGCACACCAGTCCTTCCTGTCCATCACCAACTTCCTGAGTTCACTCAGACTCACATCCATCAAGTCAGTAATGCCATCCAGCCATCTCATCCTCGGTCGTCCCCTTCTTCCTCCTGCCCCCAATCCCTCCCAGCATCAGAGTCTTTTCCAATGAGTCAACTCTTCGCATGAGGTGGCCAAAGTACTGGAGTTTCAGCTTTAGCATCATTCCTTCCAAAGAAATCCCAGGGCTGATCTCCTTCAGAATGGACTGGTTGGATCTCCTTGCAGTCCAAGGGGCTCTCAAGAGTCTTCTCCAACACCACAGTTCAAAAGCATCAATTCTTCGGCGCTCAGCCTTCTTCACAGTCCAACTCTCACATCCATACATGACTACTGGAAAAACCATAGCCTTGACTAGATGGACCTTAGTCGGCAAAGTAATATCTCTGGTTTTGAATATGCTATCTAGGTTGGTCATAACTTTTCTTCCAAGGAAAAACCATAGCTTTGACTATATGAAGCTTTGTCAGCAAAGTGATGTCTCTGCTTTTTAATATACTGTCTAAGTTTGTCATAGCTTTTCTTTGACAAAGAATAAAAGAAAGTATCTTTTAATTTCATGGCTACAGTCATGGTTTCCCCAACTATTTGCCATGTAGTGATGGGACTGAATGCCATAATGTTAGTTTTTTGAATGTTGAGTTTGAAGCCAGCTTTTTCACTCTCCTCTTTCACCTTCATCAAGAGGCTCTTTTGTCCCTCCTCTCTTTCTATCATTAGAGTGGTGCCATCTTCATATCTGAAGTTATTGATATTTCTTTTTTAAATAAATGTATTTATTTTAATTGGAGGCTAATTACTTTACAATATTGTATTGGTTTTACCATACATCAACATGAATCTGCCATGGGTATACACGCGTTCCCCATCCTGAACCTCCCTCCCACCTCCCTCCCCATACCATCCCTCTGGGTCATCCCAGTGTACCAGCCCCAAGCATCCTGTATCATACATCCCACCTGGACTGGTGATTTCCAGCTTGAACTTCATCTAGCATGATATTTCACATGATGTACTCTGCATATAAGTTAAATAAGCAGGGCAACAATATACAGCCTTGAAGTACTACTTTCCCAGTTTTGAACAAGTTCATTGTTCCATGTCTGGTTCTAACTGTTGCTTCTTGACCTAACAGGATTCTCAGGAGACAGGTAAGGTAATCTGATATTCCTTTCTCTTTGAGAAAAAGTAATAGATGAGCTCAAAATACAGTCATCAAATTAAAATCTTTCTGTGCTGCTGCTAAGTCACTTCAGTCGTGTCCGACTCTGTGCAACCCCATAGACGGCAGCCTACGTTCCTGGGATTCTCCAGGCAAGAACACTGGAGTGAGTTGCCATTTCCTTCTCCAATGCATGAAAATGAAAAGTGAAAGTGAAGTCGCTCAGTCGTGTCTGACTCTTAGTGACCCCATGGACTGCGGCCCACCAGGCTCCTCCATCTTTCTGTACTATATAGAAGAAAAAAATCACTACTTTATTGCTGAGAAGTGTGTGTGTGTATGTAGTCGCTCAGTCGTGTCCAATTCTTTGCGACCCTGTGGACTGTGGCCCACCAGGCTCCTCCGTCCATGGGTTTCTCCAGGCAAGAATACTGGAATTTCCTTCTCCAGGGGATCTTCCTGACCGAGGGGTGGAACCTGGGTCTCCCGCATCACAGGCAGATGCTTTACCCTCTGAGACACCAGGGAAGTCTGCTGATAAGACAAAATACTAAAGGATGTAAATAAATTAAGGATACAAAGGTCATTTGATTGGAGGTTTTAATCTTCAGCACACTCATTTAGGGCCTTAAATATTAGGGATACAAGAACTAAAGTTTGAATTTAGTGAGGCTGGTGTTAATTGTGCCAAAAGCTTGGAGGGGAAAATGATAATGCACAATTATAAAATAATTGTTTTAATGTGGCAATGGTAAGATCACGAGGTGACACGCTGCTGTTGAGTAAATGAAAATTATATGCTGCAAAATATTAGGGAGTTAAAACACAAATGATAGGGATACCACCTAGTAAAAATATTAATTGAACATATTTATTATAAGTAACTCAAAAGGTGGACAGAAATTTTGATTTATGCATTCTATTAGTGGACATTAGTGTCAAATTTTAAGTCATTCATTTTTGTAGAGGTGTTTGGGTAGGCATATGCTTTTATTTCTTTTTCTATTTTTTGGAAAAAATTAGGAATAGAATGGATGGGTTGTATGGCAGAGAAATTTTTAAGATACGCCTTTGTTGGTATGTAGATCTTCCCTTATAGCTCAGTTGGTAAAGAATCTGCCTGCAATGCAGAAGACCCGAGAGAATTATATGTGTTGAGAAGGTATATTTCAACATTGCTAGAGTCTTCTGAGTTCTAGCTCATGCATGAACACTTAAGTTGCTTCAGTCATGTCTAACTCTGTGACTCAATGGGCTGTAGCTCACCAGGCTTCTCAGTTCATGGATTCTCAAGGCCAATAATACTGGAGCCAGTTGCTATATCCTCTTCCAGGGGATCTTCCTGACCCAGGGATCAAACCTGTCTCTTATGTCTCCTGCTTTGAGGGTGAGTTCTTTACTGCTAGCACCACCTGGGAAACCCAGGTTCTAGTAGACTTCTTTTATAGATTCTTGGAAGTTTCTACATAGAGGATAATGCCTATTTCTCACCTCTTGAGACCGACAGGCTAGTTTGTGAGTTCAGTTCAGTTCAGTCACTCAGTCATGTCTGACTCTTTGCGACTCCATGAATTGCAGCACGCCAGGCCTCCCTGTCCATCACCAACTCCCGGAGTTTACTCAGACTCACAT
>SJYT01054534.1:168817-210835 GCA_006410635.1 Cephalophus harveyi | reverse complement strand
GTCAGTGATGCCATCCAGCCATCTCATCCTCGGTCGTCCCCTTCTCCTCCTGCCCCCAATCCCTCCCAGCATCAGAGTCTTTTCCAATGAGTCAACTCTTCGCATGAGGTGGCCAAAGTCCTGGAGTTTCAGCTTTAGCATCATTCCTTCCAAAGAAATCCCAGGGCTGATCTCCTTCAGAATGGACTGGTTGGATCTCCTTGCAGTCCAAGGGACTCTCAAGAGTCTTCTCCAACACCACAATTCAAAAGCATCAATTCTTCGGCACTCAGCTTTCTTCACAGGCCAACTCTCACATCCATACATGGCCACTGGAAAAACCATAGCCTGACTAGATGAACCTTTGTTGGCAGAGTAATGTCTCTGCTTTTGAATATGCTATCTAGGTTGGACATAACTTTCCTTCTAAGGAGTAAACGTCCTTTAATTTCATGGTTGCAGCCACCATCTGCTGTGATTTTGGAGCCCATAAAAATAAAGTCTGACACAGTTTCCACTGTTTCCCCATCTATTTCCCATGAAGTGATGGGACCAGATGCCATGATCTTCATTTTCTGAATGTTGAGCTTTAAGTCAACATTTTCACTCTCCTCTTTCACTTTCATCAAGAGGCTTTTTAGTTCCTCTTCACATTCTGCCATAAGGGTGGTGTCATCTGCATATCTGAGGTGATTGATATTTCTCCCAACAATCTTGATTCCAGCTTGTGCTTCCTCCAGCCCAGCGTTTCTCATGATGTACTCTGCATAGAAGTTAAATAAGCAAGATGACAATATACAGCCTTGATGTACTCCTTTTCCTATTTGGAACCAGTCTGTTGTTCCATGTCCAGTTCTAACTGTTGCTTCCTGACCTGCATATAGGTTTCTCAAGAGGAAGGTCAGGTGGTCTGGTATTCCCATCTCTTGCAGAATTTTTGACAGTTTATTGTGATCCACGCAGTCAAAGGCTGTGGCATAGTCAATAAAGCAGAAATAGATGTTTTTCTGGAACTCTCTTGCTTTTTCCATGATCCAGCAGATGTTGGCAGTTTGATCTCTGGTTCCTCTGCCTTTTGTAAAACCAGCTTGAACATCTGAAAGTTCATGGCTCACGTATTGCTAAAGTCTAGCTTGGAGAATTTTGAGCGTTACTTTACTAGCGTGTGAGAAGAGTGCAATTGTGTGGTAGTTTGAGCATTCTTTGGCATTGCCTTTCTTTGGGATTGGAATGAAAACTGACCTTTTCCAGTCCTGTGGCCACTGCTGAGTTTTCCAAATTTGCTGGCATATTGAGTGCAGCACTTTCACAGCATCATCTTTCAGGATTTGAAATAGCTCAACTTGAATTCCATCACCTCCACTAGCTTTGTTTATAGTGATGCTTCCTAAGGCCCACTTGACTTCACATTCCAGGATGTCTGTCTCTAGGTGAGTGATCACACCATCGTGTTTATCTTGATCATGAAGATCTTTTTTGTACAATTCTTCTGTGTATTCTTGCCACCTCTTCTTAATATCTTCTGCTCCTGTTAGGTCCATACCATTTCTGTCCTTTATCGAACCCATCTTTGCATGAAGTGTCCCCTTGGTATCTCTAATTCTCTTGAAGAGATCTCTAGTATTTCCCATTCTGTTCTTTTCCTCTGTTTCTTTGCATTGATCTCTGAGGAAGGCTTTCTTGTCTCTTCTTGCTATTCTTTGGAACTCTGCATTCAGATGCTTATATCTTTCCTTTTCTCCTTTGCTTTTCTCTTCTCTTCTTTTCACAACTATTTTTGTAAGGCCTGCCCAGACAGCCATTTTTCTTTTTTGCATTTCTTTTCCATGCGGATGGTCTTGAATGTCCTTCTTTTGCAATGATGGAAAGGCAAGAGAACAAAAAGCAAGTCACCAGCTTGCACCAAGGACCATTCATGTGAGTGAGACTGTCTTGGAATCTCAGTTTTAGTTAATATGTCAGAAAAATGGCTCAGCTTAACCAAGCCCAAATTCCAACCCTTCAAATCCTAAGAAAATAATAATAGTTTTTCTTTTAAGCCACAGAATTTTGGGATTGTATATTTTGAAATAATTGATGTCACAGACCAATTCAAACTACATAAATTATAGATACTTTAGAAAACATATGTATACCATCATTTCTACATTTAAATCAAAATTAATGGATCTTTTTATATTATAAATTCTGTTCCATTGATTTGACACTAAATAAATATCAGAAATATTTTATTATTTCTATTTAAATATCACATTTCTGATATACTTTTAAAAACTCACTATTTTATCCTGTAGCTAAGTGATTTTGTCTCATAGAAAGTATTAACACTTTTCTCATTTACATTTTGTTGCTTAATTTAGTGGAATCATTCAAGGGCATTATAAGTTATTTGTTAATTTAAGCAGATTCTCTGTCCTGGTTGAATTTTCAGTCTTAGTTCTGTAAGGGTTTGAATCTGGACCCCTCAAAACCTTAAAGCCTTCAACAGGAATAAAAACAAAGTACTAGGCTGAGTGCACAAGTAATTGCGCTGCTGCTGCTGCTACTAAGTCACTTCAGTCGTGTCTGATTCTCTGCGACCCCATGGACCGCAGCCTACCAGGCTTCTCATCCATGGGATTTTCCAAGCAAGATTACTGGAGTGGGGTGCCATTGCTTTCTCAGGGTAATTGCGCTAGATGCTTTTTATTGCAGAGATCACAGAGAAATTCAGCCAGGGAAGTGAAGTTTGAAAATCATAACTGTTTAAAGGCCAGTTAGCCATGTCTCAGTCTAGTCGTCATTCTATGTGCGGTATGTCTTATTGAACCACTTCTGCCTTTGGTACAAGCAGGCAGTTTTCCAGTGGGCTCAATTTTGATGTCAAAGGTTAAATTGATTTGGAATTATCTGGGGCCCTCAAATGCAGAGTTGTAAAGCCACTTCTGTTAAGGTGAAGAAGATACAGTAACTTTGAAATGGCACAGGATTTATAGTAACTGATATAAAAAAAATTTCTAAAAATCTCTGGCATCTTTAATATCATCATCATGCCCTAGTTTTTAATCATATTGTAAATATACAGTGTGTAATATATACTGTATATAATATAATACAATATATTTATTAGATTTAAAACCCATAAAGAGGAAACTAAAGTTTTAAAACCATGCCATAGGATAAATTGTTGTAATAAGTTACCTTCATGAGGCTAAAATTTTAAGAAATATGTATTTTACTTGCAAAATTCTTAAACTTTTAGAAAACAAGTTATTGATACGTTAGTTGAAGAATTCAAAATGCAAAATTAGATATCATCCTTCATTTAGAAGAAGATGGAAGATGTTTTGAGACTATTTAAAGACCCAGGTGGCTCAGTGGTAAAGAATCTGCCTGCATGCAGGAGATGCACAAGAAACTGTTTAATCCCTAGGTCGGGAAGATCCCCTGGAAAGGGGCATGGCAACCCACTCCTGTATTCTTGCCTGGAGAATCCCATGGACAGAGGAGCCTGAAGGGCTACAGTCCATAGCGTCACAAAGAGTTGGACATGACTGAAGTGACTGAACACACACACATATCATTATTGCAACATGAGAAAGAATTAGTATATTAAAAAGTTATTTAAAGCTTCTAAAATTAAACATTTTGAAGTTGTAAAAAACTATGACAATTACATTAGCACGTTAACTTATTTATTAAAATCAATAAAAGATACATTTATAACAAAGTATCAAAAGCAGTGACATAAGTCCATAAGCTTCAAATATCTATTCCAAATATTTGGTAGACTATGTTCCCTAATAAAGTTGAAAAATTAAAAAATCTTCCAATCACTTTTCTCATGCCACCAAAGTGCTTAATGAAAATATGCCGACCGGGTGTGGTAGTATTTTGTTGTCAAATTTTTTTTTTTAATGAGATGATATAAAATTTGCAACCTTATTTTTAATTCTTAAAAAATATAAATATCCATTAATTCTGTCACCTGAGTTACATTTCTAATGGTTAAAAATTGTGATTCTTAACATTTTGACTAGAGATAATTGGGGATCCCCAAGATCCTTTTAAGTTCTGTGTAAGATAAGTACTATTTTTATAATAATACTTAGTTGTAACTTACCTTTTTAATCTTTTTGTACTTTGTATGTCCCTTCATGAATGTACAGAGTACAGAAAGTTTACTGACATGTTTTCTGATTGCACATTTTATTAACACTTAAAAATACTAACACTTGTGAGCTTTAGTGTATATTAAATTAGAATTTTCATAGCTATCTGAAAAGTCTGTAAACTTTTTCCCAATTACCTCTGTGGATACAGAATTTTTTAATATACCTCAACCAAAACAGCATATTATGACAAATGATAAACAAGAACAGATATAACAATCCAGATGCCTTACAATAAAACATTATAAAAAAAATACCTATTTGGATCTGCTGGTTCTTAGTTTCGGTATGTGGGATCTAATTCCCTAACCAAGGATCAAACCTGAGCCCCCTTCATTGGGAGCATGTAATTTTAGCTACTGGACCACCAGGGAAGTCTCTCAAAAAGGTATCTTTTAAAATTTCAGAAATGTGAAACAATGGCACTGTCACAGTTTTTTGCTATGAAATAGTATATTTTTAAAAATATATGCTGTTTATGTTAAGGCATCTGCCTGCAGTACGGGAAACCTGCTTTCGATCCCTGGGTTGGGAAGATCCCCTGGAGAAGGGAATGGCAACCCACTCCAATCTTCCTGCCTGGAGAATGCCATGGATAGAGGCTACAGTGCATGGGATCAAAGAGTCAGACACAGCTGAGCAACTAACACTTTCACACTTTCACTGTGTAAATGTGTATATCCTTAATAATGTCTTTTTTGACAAAAATAATATAGACTTTGGTAGATAATTCCAACCGAAATCTGAAGAATAAATGACACTTTTGCTCCTTTAATATGTAATAAGATTTGCTCTCCTTTAAGTCTTTCATCCATAGCGTCACAAAGAGTTGGACATGACTGAAGTGACTGAACACACACACATATCATTATTGCAACATGAGAAAGAATTAGTATATTAAAAAGTTATTTAAAGCTTCTAAAATTAAACATTTTGAAGTTGTAAAAAACTATGACAATTACATTAGCACGTTAACTTATTTATTAAAATCAATAAAAGATACATTTATAACAAAGTATCAAAAGCAGTGACATAAGTCCATAAGCTTCAAATATCTATTCCAAATATTTGGTAGACTATGTTCCCTAATAAAGTTGAAAAATTAAAAAATCTTCCAATCACTTTTCTCATGCCACCAAAGTGCTTAATGAAAATATGCCGACCGGGTGTGGTAGTATTTTGTTGTCAAATTTTTTTTTTTAATGAGATGATATAAAATTTGCAACCTTATTTTTAATTCTTAAAAAATATAAATATCCATTAATTCTGTCACCTGAGTTACATTTCTAATGGTTAAAAATTGTGATTCTTAACATTTTGACTAGAGATAATTGGGGATCCCCAAGATCCTTTTAAGTTCTGTGTAAGATAAGTACTATTTTTATAATAATACTTAGTTGTAACTTACCTTTTTAATCTTTTTGTACTTTGTATGTCCCTTCATGAATGTACAGAGTACAGAAAGTTTACTGACATGTTTTCTGATTGCACATTTTATTAACACTTAAAAATACTAACACTTGTGAGCTTTAGTGTATATTAAATTAGAATTTTCATAGCTATCTGAAAAGTCTGTAAACTTTTTCCCAATTACCTCTGTGGATACAGAATTTTTTAATATACCTCAACCAAAACAGCATATTATGACAAATGATAAACAAGAACAGATATAACAATCCAGATGCCTTACAATAAAACATTATAAAAAAAATACCTATTTGGATCTGCTGGTTCTTAGTTTCGGTATGTGGGATCTAATTCCCTAACCAAGGATCAAACCTGAGCCCCCTTCATTGGGAGCATGTAATTTTAGCTACTGGACCACCAGGGAAGTCTCTCAAAAAGGTATCTTTTAAAATTTCAGAAATGTGAAACAATGGCACTGTCACAGTTTTTTGCTATGAAATAGTATATTTTTAAAAATATATGCTGTTTATGTTAAGGCATCTGCCTGCAGTACGGGAAACCTGCTTTCGATCCCTGGGTTGGGAAGATCCCCTGGAGAAGGGAATGGCAACCCACTCCAATCTTCCTGCCTGGAGAATGCCATGGATAGAGGCTACAGTGCATGGGATCAAAGAGTCAGACACAGCTGAGCAACTAACACTTTCACACTTTCACTGTGTAAATGTGTATATCCTTAATAATGTCTTTTTTGACAAAAATAATATAGACTTTGGTAGATAATTCCAACCGAAATCTGAAGAATAAATGACACTTTTGCTCCTTTAATATGTAATAAGATTTGCTCTCCTTTAAGTCTTTCATGCTGTAGAAAAATAGTGCCAGTGAGCATAGTAGTGACAAACTTCAAATTTGATTATCTGCTATGTTAAGAGTATTTCTTGTACAATATCTGTAAACATTTTACATGACTGACAATTTTTATTGTTAGTGCTTGACATAATGTCACTTAAATTGTCAGACGTGATCTCCTCTACAACAGGCATTTGTAATGAAGGTACTAACAAGAACCATGGTTGTTGTAAAATAGAGGTTTGACCTTAAGTTACTTTACAGAGCTTTTGATTAATCAATTTCAGTATTAGAAGTTGAAAGATTTTACAGTTTTTAAGGCATAAAACACTTAGCTGTATGCATAGGAATCCACTAAACAATGAGTAGTTCTGAAAAATATTCAGAAAAGCAACAATGCCTATTATATTTTTTTAAGGGTGAAGAGAAGTTATTTTTAGAAACAGTAAACTATAAGACACAAAATCTGTTCAAAAAAAAATCCAATTTAAAGAAAGTTAAGCTAGCAAGAGCCAAATTATTTGTAGGTTGTTAAAAAATGCTCAATTATAACCTCAACATAAACATAAGTACTTTTTTGAACAATAGTAAAGAGTTTTAAATTCTACCTGTCTTTTGCTTTTGAAATTAACTCAGTCATGTTGCATGTTTATTGAAACTCTTTCAGGTGAACATCTGAGTTCAGTACCCGCAAATCTAACTCTTTGGGCAAAATAGCAGGAGACAAGGATAAATGGTAGAAATAAGCAATCACCTTTCAAAACCTTCTGAGAAGAAATGCATAGATCATAATATCTGCCACTAATCCTGTGTTTTAAATATGCTGTACTTGAAACATAGCCTATATACATAAAAGTTAACATTAGTAAAATACCATGAATTATTGAAGAAATCCATTATTACAGTGGGAGATTTAAATGGAATTTTCATTAATTGACAGATAAAACAGATAATAACTAGCAAAGTAGTATTGAACAGCACAGTAACAAATATGATATAGAAAACCTGTAAAGAATTCTACCTGTCTCTTATACACATCTGTCCGACTCTGTGCGACCCCATAGACGGCAGCCCAACGGGCTCCCCCATCCCTTACGCATTAATTTAGGAGACCCTGGAAACACTTCCATTTAAAATTAAGAAGATGACAAGATGATTTTTACCACTAAATTTATTTTCATTGTTTTAAAGTCATAGTGATATAATAAGAAAAGGAAAATATTAAAATATTAAGATGGAAGTAAAACTTGCATTATTTGCACACCATGTGATTATATAGAAAAAATACACTTAAAGCTAAAATTAATCAGTATACAAAAGATCTCAAAGTATGGAGTCTATTGCATTTCTATACAATAGAATTATTAGCTCTCAAATATTAGAGTTAGTAATTTTAAAATGTCACATTTTACTATTGCAAAAAATCTATATGCAAAAGATCTATATTGCAAAATATATATCTATATCCCAGGCCCCTCTGTCTATGGGATTCTCTAGACAAGAATACTGGAGTGTGTTGCCATTCTGTTCTCCCCAAATATATTGTATATAGAATTACACAAAAGAATTATAAAAACTTACACAGTAGACATTTACTTAACTGAAAATCTTATTAAGTCTATAATTATTATAACCATAATTTGCCAATAAATCACTTGTAATAAGAGCGTCAGACTCAAATTTAACAGGTGAGCTGTTAAAACCTTTCAAGGAACATGTATATCACTGTATAAACAATTACCGTTTTTTGTAGACATCAAATATCAATACATAAAATCTCATGTCCTGCTAATAAAATGTTATGTGAATTGTGTTTCAAAAAGTGAAAAAAAAATCCAAAAACTATAAGAACCTGAATTCTCTCTGTTGGAAACAAGGGGAAAGTCATCTCCTCTGTTTACTATGAACTTCCCCAGAGGCTCAGTGGTAAAAAAAATATCACTTCTAATGCAGAAGATACAAGAGATGCGAGTTGATCCTGGGTCGAGGATGTCCCCTGGAGTAGGAAATGGCAACTCTTTTCAGTATTATTGCCTGTAATAATCTATGAACATAGGAGCGTGGCTGGCTACAGTCCATGGGTTGCAGAGTTGGATACGAGTATGTACGCATGCACACGTCCCTTTACTTACAGCATTTATTAAGAAAATCAATTGTATCTTTTTGTTCTGTTCATTGGAAATGCGTGTATATCTCAAGGATCTGAAAGTCATCACTTTGAAATGTAGTTATCAAGGAAAACAGTGCTCTTATCTCCCTCTTTCTCTAGAAGGATAAGAGCCAAAATTTGTTGGCATCTAGCTCCAAGATGCAAACATCCCTCCTTCCTACGGGTGCATGCATGCATGCATGCTAAGTCGCTTCAGTTGTGTCCAACTCTGTGCGACCCCATGGACAGCAGTCCACCAGGCTCCTCCATCCACAGGGTTCTCTAGGCAAGAATGGAGTGGGTTGCCATTTCCTTCTCCATCCCTAAGGATGTGAGAAACTTATTTTTCCTTTGGATTAATACAATTAGCTAACACAGAAAACCACTCCAAATACCAAGTGAATTTAGGATGGTCTAGGGCTTCCCTGGTGGCACAGAGGTTAAAGCGTCTGCCTGCAATGTGGGAGACCTGGGTTCGATCCCTGGGTTGGGAAGATCCCCTGGAGAAGGAAATGGCAACCCACACCAGTATTCTTGCCTGGAGATTCCCATGGATGGAGGAGCTTGGTGGGCTACAGTCCACAGATTGCAAAGAGTTGGACACGACTGAGTGACTTCACTTTCACTTTCATGTCTGACAAATAGATCGTGTGGTCAAGTCCTATTATTTGAGGACTAGGTACTGTTTATCTTGAGAACATGGGTGAGGTGTGTTATATTTGCTTGCCTACATAAAGAAGGTAAGATTTCTTTCAGTCTTTGCAGTCCCTTTGGTGGATTATCTGTGATGCAATCCACATTGTGGCTTAATGCTTATTCATTAATAAAATTATTTTCTTTCACATCTCTACTTGAGTGGAGAGGTTTTCTGGTTTGGAGGGAGACTGTAATTATATTTCCCCAACAATTCTGGTGATGAAGACTGTCTGGCAGCTATTGATCAAGACTCGTGAAAGATCTATGGCCATACCAGTCGGTTCAGAGACCCTCCCTCTATTATATCAAGTTCCCCTTCTGGCTCTCCACTCTTTTGGAATACTAGCTGGAGTAACCACCCTTTCCAAATTCAAGATTTTACTGTTGAATAAGCTTGGATAATTTTGGCTCTAAAATCCCATCAGAAACACCACATAGTTGGAAAAATATGAGAAGCTAGTAATGGTACCTTCAGGTATTACTCTTTAAAAGTCAATATATGTCTTTCATATTTAAAATGCGTATATGGGAATTCAGTCTTGCACTAGCCAAGGGATTTTTTTTTTAATTTTGATGAATTAATGTTTTGTTGTATTACTTTGGCAGTCCTCATCTCAAGAAAATATATTACTAGCATTTATAGGATGGTTATCATTCTAAGGAAAATAATTTGGGATAAACAGGAGAAAGGATTGAGGGAAATAGAAGAGGAAATATAAGAATTAATGGTGCTTTCCCTTTCACAGAGACTTCCTCCTCTTTTCTTTGCTGTCTCTGCTGCTTCTATATTTCATTACCCCTACCTGCTTCAGTCTGACTCCTGGGAAAGGGGAGATGATGGTCTTTTAGTTGGTGGTTGCCTTCACTTGTGTATTTTCATGTGAAAACTGTGGAGCACACAGCTTTAGTTCCTACTGATTTATGTGACCTGTGTGGGGACACAGGTTTCTGTTTCTGGGGGCTTAGCCTGAAGTTCATATATTAGACCACCTTCCACCTTCTAGAGTCTCTTCTTATCCACACACCATGTAGCTAGGAAAAGAGATCTAATCAGTGACTAAGGATAACTTGGATAAACTGTGGCCCCTATGAAGGAAACAGAATGGAGAGTTGTTACTCTCCATATCTGTAAAAAAAAATCAATCAAACAAGGCATTAATATGATAAATGTAAACACAGAAAGAGAGAAAAAATGCTATATAATTTAATTTTGTTGTTGTTTTGTTGCAGTGCTAGGAAAACCAGCTCTGTTTGGATCCCCAGCAAAACTATTGCCCTGAAAAGCTACCTAGGCCTAAAGGTACCTCTCTTTCTATCTATGTGAATTAAAGTTCAGTTCAGTTCAGTCACTCAGTTGTGTCCGACTCTTTGCGACCCCATGAATCGCAGCACGCCAGGCCTCCCTGTCCATCACCATCTCTCAGAGTTCACTCAGACTCACGTCCATCGAGTCCGTGATGCCATCCAGCCATCTCATCCTCGGTCGTCCCCTTCTCCTCCTGCCCCCAATCCCTCCCAGCATCAGAGTCTTTTCCAATGAGTCAACTCTTTGCATGAGGTGGCCAAAGTACTGGAGTTTCAGCTTTAGCATCATTCCTTCCAAAGAAAGTTAAATTAAAGTTAATTAAAGTTAATTGAGCCTAATATGAAATATTGACATAATATCTGGTTTAGCATTGTTGAGAATTAATAACATAATGTATGCAAATCTCCTGATATATTTTTGGCACTTAGGCATTTATTTAATGATAGATCTTATTAAGGTTATAATTATCATAATCATAATTTGCCAATGAATCACTTATAATAAGAGCATCAGACTCAACATTTAATAAGTGAGCTGCTTTAATCTTTTAAGGAACATATACATCACTGACATAAACAATTAAGTTATCTTTTATTGTGGAAATAAAACGCTAATAAATCAAATCTAATATCCAGCTAAAATTAAAATATGCCACAGTGATATTTTTTTATTTCAAAGATGCTAGTGGGGCCCGATAATTTACTGAGATATTAATTTGTGTTTTATTCTCCTTTGTACTCTCCATACCCCATTGACGTGGGCAGAGACACTGAGTTTTCTTGCCCCTTCCTTTTGTGTTGCAGGCTAAATAAGAAGCATGTATACAACTGTGTTCCTGATTTTGGGGTTCTAGATACTTGATGTTCCTGAGGGTATTTTGCTGATAGAGAAGAGAAACAGATGGATGGCTTTTAAACTTGTGAAAAAGGGAGAGAAGCTCCCCTAAGATCCTAATTGATGCTAACATGAAAAGTATGCCGTGACTGATGTTCTTGAGACAGCAGGATGAGAGTTAATAAATACTGAGGGCAGTGTCTGAGTGTGAACCTTAAAGAAATGGGAGCTTGGACTCCATGGCTCCAACTCTTAGAACTGAAAAATCCAAGTCCTTATGATCTGGAAAGTTAGCTTACAGAAAATGACACAATCAAGAAAAAAATTATACTTTGTTCAGTTTGTAATCACTGCTTAAGACTCCTTGATTCTTCTGTAAAGAGTCTCAATAATGACTGAGTGATTTTCCTAACAGGCCTGTACAGGTTCTGAGCCATGTTTAATCTGACTAAAAAATATAGATTTATTTGATGTGTTATCTCTTGCATAATAATTATTGCGCGTAAAGTTCACATAAAAGAGAGTTTAGTATTTTATTTTTTCTGGCAATCCACTCTTTTTAAAATTTGTTTTGCTGAAGTATGGTTGATATTAATGTATTTCTGCTGTACAGAAAAATGGCTCATTTACACATATGCATACATGTTTATTTTTCATTTCCTTTTCTATTATGGCTTAGCACAGGATATTGAAGATAGTTAACCTGTGCTCTACAGTAGGACCTCGTTGTTTATCCATTCCATATTTAATGGTTTCATCTGGCAATTCACTCTTTTTCTTTAAGCTTTTAATTTTACATTGGTATAGTTGATTAGCTATGTTGTGTTAGTTTCAGGTATATAGCAAAGTGATTCAGTTATACATATACATGTATCTGTTCCTTTTCAAATTCTTTTCCCATTCAAGTTGTAACATAATATTGAGCAGAATTCCCTGTGCTATACAGTAGGTCCTTGTTGGTTATCCATTTTTAATATAGCAGTGTGTACATGTCAATCCCAAACTCCCTAACTGTTCCTCCTCCCCACCGTCCCCCCAGTAGTTCAGTATTTTAATATAACAATCTATCAACTAAAGATATCAAAGTACCAAAATAACCTTAAGTGTTGGATAAAACAAACTTGACATTTCTTCAGTTCAGTTCAGTTCAGTTCAGTGGCTCAGTCGTGTCCGACTCTTTGCGACCCCATGAATCGCAGCACGCCAGGCCTCCCTGTCCAACACCAACTCCCGGAGTTCACTCAGACTCACGTCCATCGAGTCAGTGATGCCATCCAGCCATCTCATCCTCTGTCGTCCCTTTCTTCTCCTGCCCCCAATCCCTCCCAGCATCAAAGTCTTATTTCTTATTACTACTTATGATATTTTTTTTGTCTCTCTTAGTTAGACAAATCATAGCACTTCCTTCTTAATCCTCCTATTTAACTGTAAATATAAGGAGCCCAACAGCTCAGTCGGGTTCTATGAAGAGCCCTCACTCTGTGCTACATGAGTCACATATTATAGGAAATTGAAGACCATCTGGGCCTGTGATACTAACTTTTCCTGGGTCCAAAACGGGAGATAACATGGACTTGTCCTTTGATGCCACTGCCTTCTTTCCTGCAACATCTTTAAAAGCCTATATTTAAAGTATTTGGTTTAAAAATTGATTCAATTGAATTAAACATCAAGGAGGAGAGAGAAGAAAGAAAATAGGTAAAGTATAAAATCCTCAAACTAACCTGAAATATATTCTGCAACAAAGATATCATGCTGACGGGCTGGTTGATTAGAACAGACATTTTGAGTTCAGTGATCCAGCAGCCCTTAGGAGTTCTGGGAGAGAGCTGCCAATTCTGAGAAATACACTTTTTTTCTGTTTGGCTTTCCTGATTAGCTGAAACAGTATTGCCAGGGCCCAAATTTCAGTCACATCTTTATTGTTGCTCTGCCTTTATGACGCTTATATGGAGTGTCTCTTCCTAGTCTTATCACTGATGCTTACCTCCTCATAGTGTCCTATGAGGAGGGACCACAGAATTACCAGATTTCTGCTTTGTTTAAGAAAACCCTGGGGCTTCCAGCACAGCTGCTTCTCAAAGCTGTTGATTTGCAGTATAAAAATTGATCCAAATGGTTTGTTCTCCATCTGTCTCGTGGTCTGCTCTTGCTCCACCAATTAGGAGGTGCTAGTTAGCTCTGCTGGTAGCTCTTCTTTTGCTGTTTTCTCAATAAGCGGAATTGCATGTTGAAGGTATTGCCTCTGATCAGTCTAGCCCCTCTGCATTTGTCCAGGGGAAAACATAGTCAACAATACTAATAACATAAATTTCTCATCTATACAATGTACTCATCTTTAAGCTCATTTTTGGGCATAAGAAGAGTATCTAGAAGTTTAAAAAAATAATAATTTCAGTGCACATGTGGATGGAGCATAAAACAGATCCCTGAGTGACCCATGTACAAAAGTAGGCCTTACATCTATTCCTGTCAACATACATGAAGTGAAGTGAAGTGAAGTCACTCAGTCATGTCCGACTTTTTGCGACCCCATGGACTGTAGCCTACCAGGCTCCTCCGTCTGTGGGATTCTCCAGGCAAGAGTACTGGAGTGGGTTGCCATTTCCTTCTCCAGGAGATCTTCCCAACCCAGGGATCGAACCCGGGTCTCCCGCATTGCGGGCAGATGCTTTACCATCTGAGCCACCAGGGAAGACCAACATACATAATAATAACTTAAAACAATATTTTAAGTAGGTGATCCCTGATCACTTTAGTCAGGAGTATGTCATTCTTCAGATAAACATCAGCTCTGAAAGAGTTTTCCTGAGAGCCTTACTTCTGTTTTCTAGAATTTACATTCATTCCATAGACAGTGAATGTTGAATTGCTGAATGAATTGATTAATAAATTTGCTAATAATGTGTGGAAATGGAAGAGTTAGAAAATGGTAAATAGGATGAAAAACTTGTGTGAAGGAAACCATTACACTTTATGCCACCAGAAGTTTCTTTTAAGTAATGAAGGAAATAAAGTAGGGATAGGAAACAAAAATATTTTTTTAACTAACCTTGTGACATAAACTAATTTTTTCATGTAAATGGCTATTGATTTTATATTAAGTGGAAGATTTTAGGACATAAGGTGGAAGAACTGCATGGCAATGTTCACAGTCAACTGCTTGCAACACTAATTTATTCCAGAAAGCTCAAGCTGAAGAGAATTAATGCTGGTGTCTATATATAAAACTGCATTTCAAGAAACAGTGACTATTGTACAGTAGGTACAAAGCTGAGTCAGCATCTTCCAGTTCTGACTGATAATTCTTTTTTTTAAAATCCTGTTTATCTTCTCCCCTTGGAGCAGCTGAGGGATACATACACTTTTTATTAGGTAGAAAAGAAGTAATGGCTTTCTTAGTATCTGAGCTCAGCAGCAAAGAAGTCTGCAATTATAGCAAAAAGAAAAAGAAAAAAAAAACCCAAGAAGCTTGCCCCAGTTTTACTTAGAAGCCTGCAACTTGTGTTCATTTTTTCATGAAAAGAGACAGTGAATTGTATCCTCTATATGCAGTCTCTTGAGAAGGAATGATAAATCTGGCAGATACAATAGGCCAGCAGGAAAGTTGAGACCAGGAATTATAAGTAGCTAGTTATGCGTATTCAGTAGTTATTAAACCAGGTTTTGATTTCACAGAATTTCTCTTAAAAGAAGTGAGTTATTATAGAATTATATTTCATCTAGCTCAATTCTTGTCCTTATTCATGAACTTCTTTTTATTCTACAGACTGAGTCAGGGATGCACAAAAACAAAGATTAAAAAAAAGATACATGTATTTTTCTTCTAACTAGAATTTTTGACTTGTAAAATACATAATGTGGCATGGTTATTCTCAAAAGATTGGATTTTCACACAACTTTATCAGTTGAAGCATGGATAATAAACAGTGATGGTTTTAATTATTATATAATATTGGAATTAAAGATGACCATTTCCAGTCCTGTGACCACTGTTGAGTTTTGCAAATTAGCTGGCATATTGAGTGCAGCACTTTCACAGCATCATCTTTTAGGATTTGAAATAGCTCAGCTGAAATTTCATCACCTCCACTAACTTAGTTCCTAGCAATGCTTCCTAAGCCCACTTGACTTCACACTCCAGGATATCTGGCTCTAGGTGAGTGACCACACCAGCGTGGTTTTCTGGCTCATTAAAACTTTTCTATATAGTTCTTCTGTATATTCTTGCCACCTCTTCTTAATATTTTCTGGTTCTGTTAGTTCCATACAGTTTCTGTCCTTTATAGTACCCATCATTGCATGAAATGTTTGCTTGGTATGTCTAATTTTCTTTAAGAGGTATCTAGTTTTCCCCATTCCATTATTCCCCTCTGTTTCTTCAAACAGTTCACTTAAGAAGTCTGTCTTATCTCTCCTTGCTATTTTTTGTAACTCTGAGTTTAGATGGATACATTTTTCCTTTTCTCCTTTCCCTTTCACTTCTCTTCTTTTCACAGCTATTTATAAGGCCTCCTCAGACAATCATTTTGGCTTCTTGTAGTTCTTTTTCTTGGGGATTGTTTTGATCACTGCCTCCTCTACAATGTTGCAAACTTCTGTCCATAGTTCTTCAGGCACTCTGTCTATCAGATCTAATCCCTTGAATCTATTTGTGACTTCCACTGTATAATATTAAAGGATTTGATTTACGTCATACCTGAATGGTGTAGTAGTTTTTCCTACTTTCTTCAATTGAAGCTGAATTTTCCAATAAAGATTTCATGATCTGAGCCACAATCAACTACTCATCTTGTTTTTGTTCTCTGTATAGAGCTTCTCCATCTTTGGCTGCAAAGAATATAATCATTCTGATTTCAAGATTGACTATTTGGTGATGTCCATGTGTAGATTTTCTCCTGTGTTGTTAGAAGAGGGTGTTTGCCAGTGTGTTCTCTTGACAAAATTCCATTAGCCTTTTTCCTGCTTCATTTTGTCCTCCAAAGCCAACCTTGCCTGTTACTCCAGGTATCTCTTATCTGACTACTTTTGCATTCTAGTCCCCTGTGATGAGAAGGACATCTCTTTTTGGTGTTAGTTCTAGACAGTCTTGTAGGTCTTCATAGAACTGTTTGACTTCATCTTCTTCGATATTAATGATTGGGGCATCAACTTGGGTTACTGTGATGTTGAACAGTTTGCTTTGGAAACAAACCAAGACCTTTCTGTTGATTTCGAGATTGCCCCCAAGTGCTGCCTTTCAGACTCTTTGTTGACTATGATAGTTACTTCATTTCTTCTAAGTGATTCTTGACCACAGCAGTAGACATAATTTGTTGTTCATTCACTCAGACAGGCATCCCTGTCCTTTAGCATCTCCTGGAACTTGCTCAAACTTATGTCCATTGAGTCGGTGATTCCATCCAACCATCTTGTCCTCTGTCACCTCCTTCTCCCCCTGCCTTCAGTCTTTCCCAGAATCAGGGTCTTTTCTAATGAACTGGCTCTTCACATCGGGTGGGCAAAGTATTGGAGCTTCAGCTTCAGCATCACTCCTTCCAATGAATATTCAGGGTTGATTTTCTTTTAGATTGACTAGTTTGATCTCCTTGCAGTCAAGGGACTCTCAAGAGTCTTCTCCAACACCACCATTTGAAAAAAGATCAATTCTTTGGCCCTCAGCCTTCTTTATGGTACAAATCTCACATGGATATGTGGCTATTAGAAAAACCATAGCTTTGACTATACAGACCTTTGTTGGCAAAGTAATGTCTCTGCTTTCTAATATGCTGTCTAGGTTTGTCATTGCTTTTCTTCCAAGGACCAAGTGTCTTTAAATTTCATGACTGCAGTCACTATCTGCAGTGATTTTGAAGCCCATGAAAATAAAGTCTGTCACTGTTTCCATAGTTTCCCCATCTATTTGCAATGAAGTGATGGGACTGGATACCATGATCTTGGTTTTTTGAATGTTGAGTTTTAACCCAGCTTTTTCACTCTCCTCTTTCACCTTCATCTGCATCATCTGAATTAAATTTGCCCGTTCACATCCATTTTAGTTCACTGATTCCTAAAATGCCGATGTTCACTCTTCCACATGCTATTTGGTCACTTTCAATTTACCTCGACTTATGTAACTAACATTTCAGGTTCCCATGCAATATTGTTCTTTACAGCATCAATCTTTAGTTTCGCTACCATACATATCCACAACTGGGTGTCATTTCTGCTTTGGCTCAGCCTCTTCATTCCTTCTAGAGCTATTTCTCCACTCTTCTTCAGTAGCATATTTGACACCTACTGATATGGGGGGGGGGGGCTCATTTCCTATATATGTATTTTATATATTATCTTTATAAGTTTTATATATATATATATGTCAGTCTTTAAGTAACCTATATAAATGATTGTCTGACAAATAAGATGTTGGAAATATTTACCTTTTAAAAGTATTTAGTGCTGCTTTATTTTTAAAGTTAAGGTTAATTATATTTAATTTAGGGTGTCAATAGTTCATTGTTTTCATGTTTTAAGGAGAGTGCCTCTGTGATTGGTGCAGTGAACTTTCAGATAGTTCAATTCTATTCAGTGTTTCAAAATTAATCATATTGGTAATAAGTGTGTAAATAAATTACTAGCACAAAGTCCTCTTGAAATATATATATATATATACTGAATGTGCTTTGCATGTATTCTCACAAAATAAACATTATAAGCAGGCATATTTTGTGTGGTAAAAAAACAAAAGCAATTTTTCTATAAATATATTTATAAACTATGATTTTTTCTACTATAATTTAATTGTAAATTAATAATATTAGAAATGTTTTAGCTGTAAAACAATTTGCAAATTATGATATAAAATATGAGAGGCAGTCCAGGCTATATAGTTGCTCAAGCATGTCAGCAGGAAGCTGAGCAACTTCCAGCTTTCTGTTCTTCCCATCTCAGTGTTTTGGCTATAGACTTTATACCAGTTCCAAGATGATTATCATATCTCTAGATGAATCCCTGCTCATTAGCATCCCAAGTATGAATAAGAAGAGGTCAAAAGTTTGGTCTTTGTTTGTTTTCTCTACGAGACTTTATTAGGATCCTTTAAGCATTCTTTCCCTCTCTTTGACCATATTTGAGTCACATGGTAGCCCCTAGTTGGAGGATGCCAGGCAAAGACATATCTGGCCAAAGGCAAGGCAATTGATATAATTGGCTTAACTTGACTATGGTTATTTTGGAAATTTGGGAATATTGTTGACCTATAAATCTGTTGACTCTAATAGAAAGAAGTGGAAAAGTGGGGAAGGATAACTACAGGTTAGTCAGTATATTTTGTGTGCAACAGAAATATAAGAGAACAAGAAACATAATTTTTTTTGAGCTTTTATGTTAAATATTCTTTAGTGAAATGTAAGATTACAAAACTGAGTCTGACATTGTCATTGAGTATTCTGATATTACATTTTATTTATTTAGTTATTCATTATTAGGTTTTATAGACTTTATAATTTTGCTCCATTTAAAGTCATTACAAAATAATGGCTATATTTCCCTGTTCTGTACAATATGTAATTATTGCTTACCTATTGTATATATAGTGTGTTGTATCTCCAAATCCCACACTCCTCTCTTCCCCTCCCATTCTTCTGTCTTGAAACTGGCATCCACTATTTTGTTTTCTACATCTGTGCATCTGTTTCTGTTATACACAGTCATTTGTTCTGTTTTTAGATTCCATATAGAAGTGATAATATACAGTATTTGCTTTATCTGACATTTCACTAAGCATACTTTCTGTTGTTGTCTGTTGTTTAGTTGCTGAGTCATGCCTAACTCTTTGTGACCCCACAAACTGTAGCCACCAGGCTCCTCACTAAGTTCATATTGTTGCAAGTGGCATTATTTAGTTATTTTTTATGGCTGAGTAATATTCCATTGTATTTATATATGCCACTATTCTGTACAGTGACTCAGATGGTAAAGAATCTGCCTGCAATGCAGGAGACCCCAGTTTGATCACCTGGAGAAGGGAACGGCAACCCACTCCAGTATTCTTGTCTGGAGAATCCCATGGACAGAGGAACCTGGCAGGCTACAGTCCATTGGATTGCAAAGTGTCAGATATGACTGAGCGACTAACTTTCATTTTTATCTTCTTTATCCATTTATCCTTTCAGGGACAATTGAGTTGTTTCTATATCTTGGCTACTGTAAATAATGTTGCTATGGACATTGGGGTACATGTGTCAAGTTAGTGTTTTCTTTCTTTTTTTTTGACATAAACCTGGAAGTGGAATTACTAGATCATGTAGAAGTTATTTCTTTAGCTTTTTGAAGACTCTCCATAATGTTTTCCATAGTGACTGCAACAATTTACATTTCCACCAACAGTGTACAACGGCTCTCTTATCTCCTTGTTCTCACCAACATTTGTTATTTGTAGATAGGCATTGCAAAAGTGTGAGATAATGTCCATCGTGGTTATGATTTGCACTTGTCTAATGATTAGCAATGTTGAGTGTTTTTTCATATCTTTTGGCTACCTGTATGTCTTCTATGAAATATGTCTGTTAAGGTCTTCTGTTCATTTTCTAATCAGATTTTTTTTTGTACTGAGGTGTATGAGATATAAATATATATTTTGGATTTTAACCCCTTATTGGTGATCTCATTTTCAATATTTACCATTCCATAGACTGTCTTTTCATTTTAAGACATTATATTCTACAGTACTGTACACAAATCCCTTCAAGTTCTT
Source organism: Cephalophus harveyi (assembly GCA_006410635.1). NCBI lineage: Eukaryota > Metazoa > Chordata > Mammalia > Artiodactyla > Bovidae > Cephalophus > Cephalophus harveyi. Next base: position 190,730 of record SJYT01054534.1, on the reverse strand, counting down.
GAATGGGTTATAATATTAATAGAAAACACATCATTCCTCAGTTATTATTTCAAAAAGCAAATAATTTTTAAAGTAATACTTTTTCAAATACTTGACTAAAAAAAAGGCTGACTACATTTATATTAAAAATTTACTTATCTCTTAACTGTGATTTTGTATAATAAATATATATTTTAAAGCCAGGTGAAAGAGGTTAAGTCTTGGTTTATTTAAAATTATTATTTTTTTGATGCTAAATAAGCTTAGTCAGCAATACTCTCGGTGGGTAGATAAAATAATGAATATTTCATTCAAATGTAATGATGAAATTTTCATTGGCTTTCAAAAAGCATCAAATTTTGGCTTAAAGCCCAGATGTTTCTTAAGGTTCTAGCCAGTAAAATCTGAAATTGTGAGGCAGGATGGAGGGTAAGGAAGTAAACAAAATGCCTGATACTAAAAACTTTGTAATTTGGCTGATAAATGCATTACTTGAAGTTATGTGTAGCACTATGATGGTTTTCAAATATTTAATTATGACAATTAATAATAAAAAGTACATAATCTCTAAGAGAAAAATGTTTTAAAACCAGGTTTGATGAAGTAGGTCAGTAAATAATTTGCAAAATTTTAAGTCCTTCATCTCGGGCTCATTAATAGTCACAGAAAGACCTGTGGTAAATAATAGACTCTTGAGATATGAGGTTCTTTACTTCAGGACAATAGAACACCATTGGGGTTACTCTTTTAAGCCTTATTTTCTATTTGGATTAGTTTATCTCTGATAATTTCAAGTCTCCCTTGGGATCAGGAGAGGAAGCTTAACAGAGGATAAAACTCAGAGGCATGGATTATAACTGTAGAATACAAAATGGCTAAGTGGTCCTAGTCGGGATAGACCTACTCAAGACTTTTTTTAAACTTTATACCTATAAAGCTGGGCCCTGAAGCTTCTGCATATGGCCAAGTAATGAGACTCAGTAGAAGCATTTTGGTTTTTTTTCAGTTTCCTAATGCCCCTGCTGCTGCTGTTGCTACTAAATCACTTCAGTTGTGTCCGACTCTGTGCAGCCCCATAGATGACAGCCCACCAGGCTCCACCGGTCCCTGGGATTCTCCAGGTGAGAATACTGGAGTGGGTTGCCATTTCCTTCTCCAACGCATGAAAGTGAAAAGTGAAAGTAAAGTCACTCAGTTGTGTCTGACTCTTCGCAACCCTACCAGGCTCCTCCATCCATGGAATTTTCCAGGCAAGAGTACTGGAGTGAGGTGCCATTGCCTTCTCCACCTTCTCCTCCTAATGCCCCTAAATTTCCCTATAAGTGTGTTTAAGGAAGGCCACTCTTTCCAGGTGGCACAGTGGTAAACAATCCACCGGCCAATGCAGGAGATGCTGGTTTGATTTCTTGGTTGAGAAGATACCCTGGAGAAAAAAAGAGCAACCCACTCCAGTATTCTTGCCTGGAAAATTCAATGGACATGTTCAAGGTAAAAAGAGTATTGTGTAAATATCTCAGAGAAAGTTGCCATGAAATACAAAACATCATCAAAAGGAGTAAAAGAAAATTTAAGATATTTCACAAGGTAAATCAAAGCTATAGATCATAGAATCTTTCCTCTGGTTGTTATCATATTTCTCACTCTACTTAACTCTTGTCTATTTATCCTAGTAAAATAGGAGCATCTTAATATGAATTTATATGAAAATACAAGAATTAGTTGATGTTTTCTTTTACACAAAATGAAATAACTCAAACTTGTGGTACAGTATCGTTTAACTGTTTAGACCTATTTCTTTCCCTGTGAGATGAAAGTTTCTTTCAGAATATGTGGATCAGATAATGAACTTCTTCCAGAAGTAATACGTGACTAAGAGCTCACATAAATGACCTTTATGGATGGAGTTGTCAATTGTGACTAAGAGCTCATGTAAATGACCTTTATGGATGTAATTGTCAGTTGAAAACAATTCACTTATATTTTTTTAATCCAGATTTGAAGGCCATAAGGTTTTTTTCACTGCTGCTGCTAAGTCGTATCAGTCATGTCCAACGCTGTGAGACCCCATAGACGGCAACTCACCAGGCTCCGCCGTCCCTGGGATTCTCCAGGCAAGAACACTGGAGTGGGTTGCCATTTCCTTCTCCAATGCATGAAAGTGAAAAGTGAAAGTAGGGTTGCTCAGCCGTGTCCGACTCTTTGCAACCTCATGGACTGCAGCCTACCAGGCTCCTCTGTCCATGGGATTTTCCAGGCAAGAGTACTGGTGTGGGGTGCCATTGCCTTCTCCTTTTTTTGCTAGTAACTTTAAATCATTTGAGTGACTGTATTCATCAGGGTCAAGTCAGGAATAGAAACCATGCCAGTTATTTTTGGAGAGAATTTAAGGTAAAGAATTATTAATATATATGTTACAACATACTGATGAACCTTGGCAACATTATGCTACATAAAATAACCAGATATAAAAGGACAAATATTGGATGATTCCACTTATATGTTGTATCTAGAATAGTCAAATTCATAGGCATAGAAAGTAATATGGTGGTCTTTAAACATTAAAGGAAGTGGAGGATTGAGAAGTATTGTTTTTTGTTTGGGTTTATTTCCTTTTTTTACTATTATTTATTGTATAGATTGAAATCTAATGTTGCTATTAGAACAAAATGCCTTTGTTGGTATGAACAAACATTGTTGGGGTAACCCTAGTAATAGCAGTAGGAAAGAGTAAAGAGCCAGTTCCTTTCTGCTTGAGCCCAACAGGGAGCCATTTGGCCAAAGAGAAATGCAGTTTGCAGAATCCTAGGACCAACAGTCAACAAGTAGAGTACACAGTGATGGGCAGGGAGATGAGAGACCAAATATTAACAACTGTTGCAGTCACCTTTGAGTTGCTGTAGATTCTAGCACAGTAACATGGACTAGAATCATATCATTAGAATCACAGTATCATATCATTAGAATCACAGTATTATATCATTAAATATGGTGAATAAACAAATCCTTATCGTATGTCCGTGCTCTTTTCATGATCTTTTGAGGTAACATTATGAATACTGAGGGCTGTGATTTTCCAGAGTGTGTGTAGATTTTATTTTAAAAGTTGCTTATATTTATAAATTTTAAGTAACACATGGTTTGTATAATTAAAAATATTTTCTAAACTACTTTCTATAGGCTTAGAACATGAGCAATTCTATTTTACTTCTGGTAAATATTCCAGAGTTTCTAATTCCTGCACAATCATTATCACCATCTCATTATCAAGACATTAAAGACACCTGTGAGCAGTTTGCAGAGTGGGCAACAAATGATCTTTTTAACTGAATACATTTTAGTGGAGAGTTACTGCTGATTAAAACCACCTTTCAAATATCCTGCAAATAAGAAAAACTGATGGAAATACAATGAGGCCAGGGTTAAAGGCGAACTGAGACTTTTACCTATTATGTCAGTCTAATGGTTAAAATGCATGAAACTAATGAGACATTCATTCAACAATGAGTTTATATTCTGTTCACTCATGCAGCTATTCTTAGGCTTCTAATGATATGCTATATTGAAAATAATTATAAAAGACAAAAGATAGTCTTAGACATGAAAATAAAGCAAACAGGTAGCATTCATTGTGTAGCCCAGAACCATAAGTGTGAGGAAAAACAATCTTCTTAGGAATATGGGCAATCTTTGCTTTCCAGTTCCATCTTTCCCAAACAATTATAAATACTACTCTTGTTTTTTATGTTTTACTGATTTTTATATTTACAGTTTAGACAGTAAGTGCTGTGTAATTATCAGAATGGAACAAATACAAAATATCTTAGAAAGGAAAAAAATATCAAAAATGCATTCAGTTCAGTTCAGTTCCGTAACTCACTCGTATCCAGCTCTTTGCAACCCCATGAATTGCAGCACGCCAGGCCTCCCTGTCCATTACCAACTCCCGGAGTTCACACAAACCCATGTCCATCGAATCAGTGATGCCATCCAGCCGTCTCATCCTCTGTCGTCCCCTTCTCCTCCTGCCCCCAATCAGTCCCAGCATTAGAGTCTTTTCCAATGAGTCAACTCTTCACATGAGGTGGCCAAAGTACTGGAGTTTCAGCTTTAGCATCATTCCTTCCAAAGAACACCCAGGACTGAACTCCTTTAGAATGAGCTGGTTGGATCTCCTTGCAGTCCAAGGGACTCTCAAGAATCTTTTCCAACACCACAGTTCAAAAGCATCAATTCTTTGGCACTCAACTTTTGGTAGTCCAACTCTCATATCCATACATGACCACAGGAAAAACCATAGCCTTGACTAGATGGAACTTTGTTGGCAAAGTAATGTCTCTGCTTTTGAATATGCTATCTAGGTTGGTCATAACTTTTCTTCCAAGGAGTAAGCGTCTTTTAATTTCATGGCTGCAGTCACCATCTGCAGTGATTTTGGAGTCCCAAAACATAAAGCTTGACACTGTTTCCATTGTTTCCCCATCTATTTCCTATGAAGTGATGGGACAAGATGCTATGATCTTAATTTTCTGAATGTTGAGCTTTAAGCCAACTTTATTACTCTCCTCTTTCACTTTCATCAAGAGGCCTTTTAGCTCCTCTTCACTTTCTGCCATAAGGGTGGTGTCATCTGCATATCTGAGGTTATTGATATTTCTCCCGGCAGTCTTGATTCCAGCTTGTGCTTCTTGCAGCTCAGTGTTTCTCATGATGTACTCTGCATGTAAGTTAAATAAGCAGAGTGACAGTATACAGCCTTGATGTACTCCTTTTCCTATTTGGAGCCAGTCTGTTGGAGTTCCATGTCCAGTTCTAACTGTTGCTTCCTGACCTACATACAGGTTTCTCAAGAGGCAGGTCAGGTGCTCTGGTATTCCCATCTCTTTCAGAATTTTCCACAGTTTGTTGTAATCCACACAGTCAAAGGTTTTGGCCTACTCAATTAAGCAGAAATAGATGTTTTTCTGGAACTCTCTTGCTTTTTCCATGATCACCAGCAGATGTTGGCAATTTGATCTCTGGCTCCTCTGCCTTTTCTAAAACCAGCTTGAACATCTGGAAGTTCATGGTTCACGTACTGCTGAAGCCTGGCTTGGAGAATTTTGAGCATTACTTTACTAGCGTGTGAGATGAGTGCAATGAGTGATATCTCTAGTCTTTCCCATTCTATTATTTTCCTCCATTTTTTTGCCTTGATCACTGAGGAAGTCTTTCTGATCTCTGCTTGCTATTCTTTGAAACTCTGCATTCAAATGGGTATATATTTCCTTTTTTCCTTTGATTTTCTCTTTTCTTCTTTTCACAGCTATCTGTAAGGCCTCCTCAGACAGTCATTTTGCTTTTTTACCTTTCTTTTTCTTTGCAATGATCTGATTCCTATCTCCTGTACAATATCAAGAACCTCCATTCATAGTTCATCAGAAACTGTCTATCAGATCTAGTCCCTTAAATCTATTTCTCACTTCTACTGTATAGTCATAAGGGATTCGATTTAGGTCATACCTGAATGGTCTAGTGGTTTTCCCCACTTTCTTCAATTTAAGTCTGAATTTGGCAGTAAGGAGTTCATGATCTGAACCACAGTCGGTTCCTGGTCTTATTTTTGCTGACTGTATAGAGCTTCTCCATCTTTGGCTGCAAAGAATATAATCAATCTGATTTCGCTGTTGACCATCTGGAGATCTCCACGTGTAGAGTTTTCTTTGTGTTGTTGGAAGAGGGTGTTTGCTATGTCCAGTGTATTCTCTTGACAGAACTCTATTAGCGTTTGCTCTGCCTCATTCTGTACTCCAAGGCCAAATTTACGTGTTACTTCAGGTGTTTCTTGACTTCCTACTTTTGCATTCCAGTCCCCTATAAAGAAAAGGGCATCTTTTTTCGGTGTTAGTTCTAGAAGTTCTTGTAGGTCTTCATAGTTCAACTTCGGCTTCTTCGGCATTACTGATTGGGGCATAGACCTAGATTACTGTGATATTGAATGGTTTGCCTTGGAAACAAACAGAGATCTTTCTGTTGTTTTTCAGAGTGTATCCAAGTACTGCAATTCTGACTCTTTTGTTGACTATGATGGCTGCTACTCCACTTCTTCTAAGGGATTCTTGCCCACAGTAGTAGGTATAATGATCATCTGAGTTAAATTCACCCATTCCAGTCTATTTTAATTCACTGATTCCTAAAATGCGATGTTCACTCTTACCATCTCCTGTTTGACCACTTCCAATTTGCCTTGATTCATGGACCTAACATTCCTGGTTCCTATGCAATATTGTTCTATAACTTTGGACTTTACTTTCATCACCAGCCACATCCACAGCTGGGTGTTGTTTTTGTTTGGCTCTGTCTCTTTTTTTCTCAAGATGGAGGAATAGAAGATCATATGCTCATCTTCTCCTGTGAGAACTCCAAAATTATATCATTAGCTTATATCAATTAAGAAAAAAAAAAAAAAAATGTAATGCTCATGGTGAATGAGAATTGCTCTTTGATATCTAAAGTGTGAATTTTTGTTTTTCTTTACTTTTCACCTGCATTTGAAATTATAGTTATGAGGCCATAAGTAATGTGTCTTTACTTCAGAAAGCCTTTATATTTCATTGGGCAAATGTGTAATGTTTTCTGTCTTTACAGAGTATCAATAAATTATAAACTTTATCAGAATAAATGTTATCTGATGGCTTGGAGAGATGAGTAAGCATAGCTATGTTCCTAAAATTCCCCTGAAATAAGAAGTTGAACTTTTAGTACATTAAAGGTGATAGAGTTGAAAATAGCTTTCTTTTTACAGAAACTAACTCACAAATATTTTATGAACTCACACACAAAAATAAAATGTTAAAAATTTGAGAAGCTAGACTACTTTAATAATTTTGTGTTTTAAAAACCCATCTTTTCTCTAATTTATCAATTTTAAGTATTATACAAGCGTACATTTTATTCTATTTGTTCTTTGGCTTTTCTGAGCTTATACAGGCTAGCCAAATCAGTTAACATTATATCTGCATGATTTTAAGCATTATTTTAACAGTACTCATATTTTGTAGCATATTTGCTCAATTTTACTCTCCAGGAGAGTTGGGTAATTGAGAATCTGGGATTGATATAAAAATGATTTTAATTAATAGATAGTCACTAGCTCTCTAAATAATTTCTACTGAGGAGAGAATTCTGAAAGATACATTATGAAGCATAAATTTAAACATATGTTTTACTTATTTTTATGTTGTGTGTGTGTGTGTGTGTGCGCGCGCGCGCACGTTTGTGTCTTTTGGTAGTATTCCTGATTTTGTTTACTCCTGCCACTTTTAGAAGGTGAAGGAATGCATGACTGTAGGGTTTGTTACCTTTGCTTACAGGTTGGATAATCTACCATATGCTTGAGTAAGCCAGACAATTCTCAATTGTTCATCCCTTCTCCCCAGTTTCTCTGTGAAACAGAGGTTAGTTAACCTGGCTAAAGTTAATTAACATGAGTAGTTGAGTCTATACCAGGAGCAGTAGTGATGGAGCAAAACACAAGTATGCAGAAGCTTTTGTTTTGTAAGGAAAACATGAGCAGTTTATTCTACAGCATTGACTCAGACATTTTTGGTTTCCAGCACTCTTAATACCTTTGGGCTTGCTGAGGTCTCTGCAGAGCTTTTGTTTATGTAGATTATAGCCATCAGTGTTTACCATGTTGAAAATGTGAACCTTAAAAATCATTAAGTACATATTTGTCAATCCATCTGAAGATAGCAATGATGAACATAGTGTGCTTTAACAAAAATAAAGTCTTGGTATATTGTGAAAATAGCTTTGCCTTCACAAATCCCCTACAGGAGAACTGTTGACCTAAAGTATTATTTTTTTCTCAGAACATGAAGCAATAAAGGATACTACTTAGAAAATGAATTTTATTTGCTTTGCTTAGAATGCCTGAGTTGATTTAAAAATAAAACAATAAAATGTGTTAAAGTCAAGAAAATTTCACTCAAATTTGCCTTGATTCATGGACCTAACATTCCTGGTTCCTATGCAACATTGTTCTATAACTTTGGACTTTACTTCCATCACCAGCCACATCCACAGCTGGGTGTTGTGATGGGTTTGTCTCAAATTTGATGGGTTTGTCTCCTTGACTATTGATGAGTAACTTTGGCTGCAATATGATAGAATTTTGTGTGTGTGTGTGTGTGTAATCTGTTTTGTTAGATTTTATGTCTTAGAAAAAAAAAACTGTGCTTTTTTTCTTAAATCTCTCTTCTTGATTATTTATTTGAGAAAAAGCAAAAATAAAGATTTCTCACTTATAGATTTAGCTAAGGCCTTTTCAGTCACTCATGCTTATTTTAAAATGTTTAATTATCACTTTGTCTCAAGACTTAACAAAATGTTGTTTATTATCATATCTTGTTTGTGTGGAACTTACTTCTAATAACTTGAAAAAATTTTCCTTACTAAATTGCTCCTGAATAGAAACATATAACTTTTACATTAAGACACTTTCTGAGATGTTCTAGAGGCTTATGAGGGGAAAGCAATGGCACCCCACTCCAGTACTCTTGCCTGGAGACTCCCATGGATGGAGAAGCGTGGTAGGCTGCAGTCCATGGGGTTGCTAAGAGTGGGACACGACTGAGTTCACTTTCATGACTTGGAGAAAGAAATGGCAACCCACTCCAGTGTTCTTGCCTGGAGAATCCCAGGGACGGGGGAGCCTGGTGGGCTGCCATCTATGGGGTCACACAGAGTCGGACACGACTAACATGACTTAGCAGTAGCAGCAGAAAGCTTATGAATGCAGAGTTCCAAAGAATAGCAAGGAGAGATAAGAAAGCCTTCCTCAGCTGTCAATGCAAAGAAATAGAGGAAAACAACAGAATGGGAAAGACTAGAGATCTCTTCAAGAAAACCAGAGATACGAAGGGAAAATTTCATGCCAAGATGGGCTCAATAAAGGACAAAAGTGATATGGACCTAACAGAAGCAGAAGATATTAAGAAGATGTGGCAAGAATACACAGAAGAACTGTACAAAAAGATCTTTATGACCCAGATAGTCATGATGGTGTGATCACTCACCTAGAGCCAGACATCCTGGAATGTGAAGTCATGTGGCCCTTCGGAAGCATCACTATGAACAAAGCTAGTGGAGGTGATGGAATCCCAGTGAGCTATTTCAAATCCTGAAAGATGATGCTGTGAAAGTGCTGCACTCAATATGCCAGCAAATTTGGAAAACTCAGCAGTGGCCACAGGACTGGAAAAGGTCAGTTTTCATTCCAATCCCAAAGAAAGGCAATGCTAAAGAATGCTCAAACTACCACACACTTGCACTCATCTCACGTACTAGTAAGGTAATGCTCAAAATTTTCCAAACCAGGCTTCAGCAATACATGAACCGTGAACTTCCAGATGTTCAAGCTGGTTTTAGAAAAGGCAGAGGAACCAGAAATCAAAATTGCCAACATCCGCTGGATCATCAAAAAAGCAAAAGAGTTCCAGAGAAACATCTATTTCTGCTTTATTGGCTATGCCAAAGCCTTTGATGATGTGGATCACAATATATTATGGAAAATTCTTCAAGAGATGGGAATACCAGACCACCTGACCTTCCTCTTGAGAAACCTATATGCAGGTCAGGAAGCAACAGTTAGAACCAAACATGGAACAACAGACTGGTTCCAAATAGGAAAAGGAGGATGTCAAGTCTGTATATTGTCACCTTAACTTATACGCAGAGTACATCATGAGAAATGCTGGGCTGGAAGAAGCACAAGCTGGAATCAAGATTGCTAGGAGAAATATCAATCACCTCAGATATGCAGATGACACCACCCTTATGGCAGAAAGTGAAGAGGAGCTAAAAAGCCTCTTGATGAAAGTGAAAGAGGGGAGTGGAAAAGTTGGCTTAAAGCTCAACATTCAGAAAATGAAAATCATGGCATCTGGTCCCATCACTTCATGGGAAATAGATGCGGAAACAGCAGAAACAGTGTCAGATTTTATTTTTGGGGCTCCAAAATAACTGCAGATGGTGACTGCAGCCATGAAATTAAAAGATGCTTACTCCTTGGAGGGAAAGTTTTGACCAACCTAGATAGTATATTCAAAATCAGAGACATTACTTTGCCAACAAATGTCCATCTAGTCAAGGCTATGGTTTTTCCAGTGATCATGTATGGATGTGCGAATTGGACTGTGAAGAAAGGTGAGCACTGAAGAATTGATGCTTTTGGACTGTGGTGTTGGAGAAGACTCTTGAGAGTCCCTTGGACTTCAAGGAGATCCAACCAGTCCATTCTAAATGAGATCAGTCCTGGATGTTCATTGGAAGGACTGATACTTAAGCTGAAACTCCAATACTTTAGCCACCTCATGAGAAGAGTTGACTCATTGGAAAAGACCGTGATGCTGGAAGGGATTGGGGGCAGGAGGAGAAGGGGACGACAGAGGATGAGATGGCTGGATGGCATCAGTGACTCAATGGACATGAGTTTGAGTAAACTCTGGGAGTTAGTGATGGACAAGGAGGCCTGGCCTGCTGTGATTCATGGGGTCTGAAAGAGTTGGACACAACTTCTACTGAACTGAACTGAGAATGCTTATGGAAATAATAAGTTTGGTTTATTTTCTAAGAAGAATGAATTTTGAAATACAACTGTTTGATGTCTACTGTTCTGAGAGCTGCATGGGAAGAAGAGTTATAAAACCAGAAATGGTGCTCAGCCTGCCCTTGGTAAAATGTGTGGAAATGTAAAAGTTGTTAATTTAGTATCTCAGGAGGTTTACCTCTCAGTATACGTTCATAAGCATTTCAATGCCCTTGTTGTTGTTGCTGTTTAGTCACTCAGTCATGTTTGACCCTTTGTGACCCCATGGACTGCACACACCAGGCTTCCCTGTCCTTTAATATCTCCATGAGTTTGCTGAAACTCATGTTCACTGAGTCAATGATGCCATCAAACTATCTCATCCTGTGTGGCTCCCTTCTCTTCCTGCTCTCAATCTTTCCCAGCATTGGGGTCTTTTCCAATGAATTGGCTATTTCTATCAAGTGGTCAAAGTATTGGAGCTTCACCTTTGGCATCAATCCTTCCAATGAGTATTCAGGACTGATTTCCTTTAGGATTTGCTGATTTGATCTCCTTGCTGTCCAAGGGACTCAAGAGTCTTCTTAACACCACAGTTCAAAAACATGAATTCTTCAGTGCTCAGTCTTCTTTATAGTCCAAACATAACTACGAAAAAAAACAAAGCTTAGGCTGTGCAGACATTTGTCATCAAATGATGTTTCTGTTTTTTAATATGCTGTCTAGGTTTGTCATAGATTTTCTTCCAAGGAGCAAATATCTTTCAATTTCATGGTTGCAGTCACTGTCTGCAGTGATTTTGGAGCCCCACAAAATAAAGTCTGTCACTATTTCCATTTTGCCCGATCTATTTGCCCTATAGTGATTGTACCAGATATGATCTTAGTTTTTTGAATGTGAGTTTTAAGTCAGCTTTTTCACTCTCCTCTTCACCTTCATCCACAGGCTCTTTAGTTCCTGTTTGCTTTCTACCCTTAGGGTGGTGTTATCTGCATATCTGAGGTTATTGGTATTTCTCTGGCAAACTTGATTCCAGTTTGTGCTTTACCCAGCCCAGCGTTTCTCATGATGTACTCTCCATATAATTAAGTAAGCTGGGTGACAATATAGAGCCTTAATGTACTCCTTTCCCAATTTGGAACCAGTCTGTTGTTCTGTGTCCAGTTATAACTTTTGCTTCTTGACCTTCATACAGGTTTCTCAGGAGACAGGTAAGGTTGTCTGGTATTTCCATCTCTTACATAATTTTTCAGTTTGTTGTGATCCTGTTGCTGCTACTGCTAAGTCGCTTCAGTCGTGTCCAACTCTGTGCAACCCCATAGATGGCAGCCCACCAGGCTCCGCCATCCCTGGGATTCTCCAGGCAAGAACACTAGAGAGGGTTGCATTTCCTTCTCCAATGCATGAAAGTGAAAAGTGAAAGTAAAGTCGCTCAATCGTGTCTGGCTCTTCATGACCCCATGGACTGCAGCCTACCAGGCTCCTCCGTCCATAGGATTTTCCAGGCAAGAGTACTAGAGCGGGCTGCCATTGCCTTCTCCTTGTTGTGATACACATAGGCATTAAAAGGACATCTGTTTTTGGTATTAATTCTAGAAGGTCTTGTAGGTCTTCTTAGCATCATTCAACTTCAGCTTCTTCATCATTAGTGGTTGGGACATAGAGTTGTATTACTGTGATTTTGAATACTTAGCCTTGGAAATGAGGTGAGACCATTCTGTTGATTTTTGAGACTGCACCCAAGTACTACTTTTCAGACTCTTTTGTTGACTATGAGGTCTGCTCTATTTTTTTCTAAGAGATTCTTGCCCACAGCAGTAGATATAATGGTCATCTGAATTAAATTAGCCCATTCCCATCCATTTTAGTTCACTGATTCTTAAATGTCGATATTCACTCTTGCCATCTCTGTTTGACCACTTTCAATTGACCTTGATTCATGGACCTAATATTCCAGGTTCCTATGCAACATTGTTCTTTACAGGGTCAGACTTTACTTTCACCACCAACACATCCACAACTGGGTGTCCTTTCCACTTTGGCTAATTCTCTTCATTCTTTCTGGAGCTCTTTCTCTACTCTTCCCCAGTAGCATATTGGACACCTACTGACCTGGGGGGCTTGTCTTTCAGTGTCATATCTTTTTGCCTTTTTGTACTGATCATAGGGTTCTCAAGGCAAGAATACTGGTTTGCCATTCCCCTCTCCAGTTTTTTTAGGCCCTCACTAGTAGGGACATGCCCCTCAGCTGCTTTGTGTAGCTGCAGGATATTCTCACTGCTGGTCCTCTTGATCTTATTATTCATAATATGTTTCTAATCTCAGGGCAAACACTGACTTCAAATTATGTAACGATTAACTATGCCACTTCATAGAGAATTTTACTCTATTCCATTCTGTTGACTTAGGTTACTATATTCATTGTATTATATATATACTATATTCATTATACATTCATTATAGCTATTAATTCTGTCATCAACAGATAGATTTTATTTTACTCTGATTCTGACTTGAAAGCTCTGCCATAATTTTCTGGCCAGATTTTGTGTTCTCAACAAAGAAGGAAGGTCTCAGAGCCTCATGGAAAGGGATTGTATTGGGTATTTAAAACTGTTGCAACTTCAGAGAATATATTCTTGGGTAGAAGCTGCTAAAATCATATCACTTAGAAACTTTGCATCTGTACCTGTGGATTGAGTTAGGATCTCCAGAACTCTATTCTAGAGGACTTCAATAAAGTAGATTGTTCACCCAAGCTATAATGGAAAAAAAAAAATTATATAATTAATTCCTATTAAGAATAGGATGAACTGTGAAGGAAGTTCTATTGTGGTATTTGTTTGAAATACTGAGATTACTTTAATGTTCTTTTTCATGTGTGTATATATGAGGAATCTATTTCTTTGTGATACTAAAATCTTGGTAACCCATAGCAAACTAGTAAACTCTAGTTTTGTGTAAAATAAATGTTTTTTTAATTGACATAATTCTCACTGACTTCCAAACATTAAGAAATTCTTTAGCTTTTTTTCTTTTCATGGAAATTTATTGATTTTCAAATATTCAAAAGTATTTGTCTACATATAGGATCTATTTAGTCAAATCAATTGTGCAACTGAGATCTTACCTTAAGAATGTTGTTTGTTTAATAAGATAGAAGATACCACTTTTGCTGCTGCTGCTGCTGCTAAGTCACTTCAGTCGTGTCCGACTCTGTGTGACCCCACAGATGGCAGTCCACCAAACTACTCCATCCCTGGGATTCTCCAGACAAGAACACTGGAGTGGGTTGTCTTTTCCTTCTCTGGATACCACTCTTAAGGAACTAAGATTAGCAGTATTTGTAAAGCCTGTGCCTACAGAACCCTTTCAGGAGTGCTATAGTTCCAAGTTTTACAATGTGGCCTATTATTGTGATGGTAAATGCTGTTGGATTAAAATTTGTGTAATTGTCATTCAGCAATAAGTGAACCGTGAACTTCCAGATGTTCAAGTTGATTTTAGAAAAGGCAGAGGAACCAGAGATCAAATTGCCAACATGTGCTGGATCATGGAAAAAGCAAGAGAGTTCCAAAAAAACATCTATTTCTGCTTGATTGACTATGCCAAAGCCTTTGACTGTGTGGATCACTACAAACTGTCGAAAATTCTGAAAGAGATGGGAATACCAGACCACCTAACCTGCCTCTTGAGAAACCTGTATGCAGGTCAGGAAGCAACAGTTAGAACTGGACATGGAACAACAGACTGGTTCCAAATAGGAAAAGGAGGACGTCAAGGCTATATATTGTCACCCTGCTTATTTAACTTATATGCAGAGTACATCATGAGAAACACTGGTCTGGAAGAAGCACAAGCTGGAATTAAGATTGCAGGGAGAAATATCAATAATCTCAGATATGCAGTTGACACCACCCTTATAGCAGAAAGTGAAGAGGAACTAAAAAGCCTCTTGATGAGAGTGAAAGAGGAGAGTGAAAAAGTTGGCTTAAAAATCAACATTCAGAAAACTAAGAACATGGCATCTGGTTCCATCACTTCATGGGAAATAGATGGGGAAACAGTTAACAGTATCAAACTTTATTTTTTTGGACTCCAAAATCACTGCAGGTAGTGACTGAAGCCATGAAATTAAAAGACGCTTACTCCTTGGAGAAAAGTTATGACCAAACTAAATAGCTTATTCAAAATCAGAGACATTGCTTTGCCAACAAAGGTCCGTCTAGTCAAGGCTATGGTTTTTCCATTGGTCATGTATGGATGCGAGAGTTGGACTGTGAATAAAGCTGAGCGCCAAAGAATTGATACTTTTGAAGTTTGGTGTTGGAGAAGACTCTTGAGAGTCCATCACCCAAGCTATAATGGAAAAAAAAAAATTATATAATTAATTCCTATTAAGAATAGGATGAACTGTGAAGGAAGTTCTATTGTGGTATTTGTTTGAAATACTGAGATTACTTTAATGTTCTTTTTCATGTGTGTATATATGAGGAATCTATTTCTTTGTGATACTAAAATCTTGGTAACCCATAGCAAACTAGTAAACTCTAGTTTTGTGTAAAATAAATGTTTTTTTAATTGACATAATTCTCACTGACTTCCAAACATTAAGAAATTCTTTAGCTTTTTTTCTTTTCATGGAAATTTATTGATTTTCAAATATTCAAAAGTATTTGTCTACATATAGGATCTATTTAGTCAAATCAATTGTGCAACTGAGATCTTACCTTAAGAATGTTGTTTGTTTAATAAGATAGAAGATACCACTTTTGCTGCTGCTGCTGCTGCTAAGTCACTTCAGTCGTGTCCGACTCTGTGTGACCCCACAGATGGCAGTCCACCAAACTACTCCATCCCTGGGATTCTCCAGACAAGAACACTGGAGTGGGTTGTCTTTTCCTTCTCTGGATACCACTCTTAAGGAACTAAGATTAGCAGTATTTGTAAAGCCTGTGCCTACAGAACCCTTTCAGGAGTGCTATAGTTCCAAGTTTTACAATGTGGCCTATTATTGTGATGGTAAATGCTGTTGGATTAAAATTTGTGTAATTGTCATTCAGCAATAAGTGAACCGTGAACTTCCAGATGTTCAAGTTGATTTTAGAAAAGGCAGAGGAACCAGAGATCAAATTGCCAACATGTGCTGGATCATGGAAAAAGCAAGAGAGTTCCAAAAAAACATCTATTTCTGCTTGATTGACTATGCCAAAGCCTTTGACTGTGTGGATCACTACAAACTGTCGAAAATTCTGAAAGAGATGGGAATACCAGATCACCTAACCTGCCTCTTGAGAAACCTGTATGCAGGTCAGGAAGCAACAGTTAGAACTGGACATGGAACAACAGACTGGTTCCAAATAGGAAAAGGAGGACGTCAAGGCTATATATTGTCACCCTGCTTATTTAACTTATATGCAGAGTACATCATGAGAAACACTGGTCTGGAAGAAGCACAAGCTGGAATTAAGATTGCAGGGAGAAATATCAATAATCTCAGATATGCAGTTGACACCACCCTTATAGCAGAAAGTGAAGAGGAACTAAAAAGCCTCTTGATGAGAGTGAAAGAGGAGAGTGAAAAAGTTGGCTTAAAAATCAACATTCAGAAAACTAAGAACATGGCATCTGGTTCCATCACTTCATGGGAAATAGATGGGGAAACAGTTAACAGTATCAAACTTTATTTTTTTGGACTCCAAAATCACTGCAGGTAGTGACTGAAGCCATGAAATTAAAAGACGCTTACTCCTTGGAGAAAAGTTATGACCAAACTAAATAGCTTATTCAAAATCAGAGACATTGCTTTGCCAACAAAGGTCCGTCTAGTCAAGGCTATGGTTTTTCCATTGGTCATGTATGGATGCGAGAGTTGGACTGTGAATAAAGCTGAGCGCCAAAGAATTGATACTTTTGAAGTTTGGTGTTGGAGAAGACTCTTGAGAGTCCCTTGGACTGCAAGGAGATCCAGCTAGTCCATTCTAAAGGAGATAAGCCCTGGGTGTTCTTTGGAAGAACTGATGCTAAAGCTGAAACTCCAGTACTTTGGCCACCTCATGTGAAGAGTTGACTCATTGGAAAAGACTCTGATGCTGGGAGGAATTAGGGGCAGGAGAAAAAGGGGATGACAGAGGATGAGATGACTGGATGGCATCACCGACTCGATGGATGTGAGTTTGAGTGAACTCTGGGAGATGGTGATGGACAGGGAGGCCTGGCGTGCTGAGATTCATGGGGTCGCAAAGAGTCGGACACGACTGAGCGACTGTACTGAATGTACTGAGAATATAATAGACTAATAGTAACAGCTATTATAGGAAGTATTGATACTGTGGCTTGTGTTACAAAATATTTAGTGGATGCTTCAATGGCTCCTGGTTTAAATACGTTTAAATTGGCATAACAACTAGTGTATATATTTCCAAACTGACCTTAATTTTTAATTAGCATGAGGTTATTAATTCTTGAGAGGATGCTTAGTGTGTTTGTGTGTGTGTGTGCACACACACATGATTCATCATGTCTGACTCTTTGCAACTGTATGGACAATAGCCCACCAGGCTCCTCTGTCCATAGGATTTTCTAAGCAAAAATACTGGAGTATGTTGCCATTTCCTCCTTCAGGGAATCTTTCCAGCTCAGGGATTGAACCTGAGTCTCCTGCACTAGCAGATGGTTACTTTACCACTGAGTCAATTTAGTAGGATGGTAGTAAAAATAAGGGAAATTATTAGTATGGAAGGATATGTTAAAAACATTTTCAGGATATAAGTCTGATTGTTGCACGGGTTATAGGATTCCAACTTGACAGATAGTAAGTGGGAAGAACATGTCTTTGTAGGCCAGAAACCTTAAGAAACTTTAGGCATACTGAAAAGAGAAGTCAACTAAATTTATAGATATTGAAGGTGAAACCTAGTAGAGTGTCTTAAGATTTGCTTTCCTAGCAAGTACTAAATGCTTTTAATAATTCAATCCAACTCTTTACAGAATAGTTTAGTAGTTATATTTATGCCTTTAGCAGTTGATTATTCAACCTGGTGGCTGAGACAGTGAAGAATCTGCCTGCAATGCAGGAGACCTGGGTCAGGAAGATCCCCTGGAGAAGGGAATGGCTACCCACTCCAATATTCTTGCCTGAGAAATTAATTACATGGACAGAGGAGCCTGGTGGGCTATACACAAGGTCTCAAAGAGCTAGATATGACTGTGCAAATGACACTTTCATTCAATACTATGTGGCTCTAGATTTGTGAAGCAAATTAAAAAAAACAAATATATGGTTAACTAACTTTCTCCTTGCACTTATATACATAATGAGAATACTGTAATGATGGCAGGTTTTTGTGTTATGTTTTTGTATCAAGAGTAATCTTTCTTTGTGATCATTATGATCACAGGTGAGGAGTATTGGAAAAAAGGGTTAAAATGGGCAAAAATAATTGCTGGCTATCTTCTAGAGCACTGCTTGGGATAATCTCCTGAGCTATTTAAAACTATGAACGTTGTTAAAAGATTGTATCATGTGGATGATAATGCACATGATTTTTGTCTGTAGGAATCCAAATAAACAATATGTGATGTATCTGACTTCTGCACTATGAATATTGACAGATTTTACTTCTATTTGTAAACTTATTTCAGCATTCTTTTTAAAAAATTTTATTGAAGTATATTTGATTCATGGTGTTGTGTACATTCAGGTGTAGAACAAAATGAAACAGATATACATAATCCAGTTATTTTTAATTTCTTCCCCATATAGGCCGTTACAGAGTATTGAGTAAAGTTCTTTGTGCTATACAGCAGGTTATTATTAGTTATCTATTTTATGTATAGTAATGTATATATGTTCATCTCCAGTTTGTCCCACTGGACCATCTGTTCTCCTGGTAACCATAAGTTGGTTTTCAACATCCATGATTCTACTTCTGATTTGTTGATAAGTTCATTTGTACCATTTTTTAAATATTCCACATATAAGAGATATCATATGATATCCGTCTTTCTGTTTCTGACTTATTTGACTCAGCATGCTTGGAGAAGGAAATGGCAACCCACTCCAATATTCTTGCCTAGAGAATCCTGTGGACGGAGGAGCCTGGTGGGCTGCTGTCTATAGGGTCGCACAGAGCCGAACACGACTGAAGCGACTTAGCATGCATGCATGCATTGGAGAAGGAAATGGCAACCCACTCCAGTATTCTTGCCTGGAGAATCCCAGGGACAGAGGAGCCTGGCGGGCTGCCGTCTATGGAGTTGCACAGAGTTGGACACAACTGAAGTGACTTAGCAGCAGCAGAACAGACACTCTCTGAAGTATGACCATCCATATTGCTGTTAAATGGCATTATTTTGTTCATTTTTATTGCTGAGTAATATATCATTGTATTTAAGTACCACATCTTCTTTATCCATTCCCCTCTTGAGGGATATTTATGTGGCTTTCATGTCCCAGTTATTGTAAATAGTGCTGCAATGAACACTGAGATGCATGAATCATTTTTGAATTATGGTTTTCTCTAGGTATATGACCAGGAGAGGAATTGCTGGATCATATGGTAGTCTATTTTTAGTTTTTTAATGAACCTCTATACTAGTTCTCTATAGTAACTATACCAATTTTCTCTATAAGATAAGGTAAGGTAAGGTGAAGTCGCTCAGTCGTGTCCGACTCTTTGCGACCCCGTGGACTGTAGCCTACCAGGCTCCTCCGTCCATGGGATTCTCCAGGCAAGAATACTGGAATGGGTTGCCATTTCCTTCTCCAGGGGATCTTCCCGACCCAAGGATCGAACCCAGGTCTCCCGCATTGGAGGCAGACGCTTTAACCTCTGAGCCACCAGGGAAGCCCCTATAGTAACCTCTATACCAATAGTTCTCTATAGTAACTATACCAGTTTTCATTCCCACTAGCAGTGTAGGAGGATTCTCTTTTCTCCACACCGTCTTCAGCATTTTGTTTGTAGATTTTTCTTCATGATGATCATTCTAACTAGTATAAAGTCATACCTCATTTTAGGTATTTTTGATTTGCATTTCTATTGTAACTAGTGATGTTGAGCTTCTTTGCATATGCTCTTTGGCTATCTCCATATCTTCTTTGGAGAAATGTCTCCTTAGATCTTCTGCCTATTTTTGATTGGATTATTTGTTTCTTGATATTGAATTGCATGAGGTCTTCCTATACTTTGGAGATTAATCCTTTGTTTGTTGCTTCATTTGTAAATATTTTCTGTTATTGTGAGGGTTGTCTTTTTGTTTTGTTTATGGTTTACTTTGCTGTGCAAAAGCTTTAAGTTTAATTAGATCCCATTTGTTTACTATTATTTTTATTTTCATTATCTTGGAGGTGGATCAAGAAAGATATTGTTGTGATTTATGTCAAAGAGTGTTCTGCCTATGTTTTCCTCTAAGGAAACACTACTTATAGTATAGTAGTGTTTTATGATCCTTTGTATTTCTGCTTTAGGTGTAAAGTTAGGTTGTTTATTTGAGATTTTTGTTTTTTAGAGATAAGATTGTATTTGTATCAGCTTGCCTCTTAGAACTCCTTTGCTGCATACTGTGGGTCTGGGTTGTCATGTTTCCATTGTCATTTTTTTCTAGGTATTTTTAAATTTCCTCTTTGGTCATTTTCATGATCCATTGTTTATTTAATGTCAATCACTTTTTAAAAAAAATATTGGAGTATAGTTGATTTATAATGTGTTAGTTTCAGGTGTCCAGCAAATTGCATCAGCTATACATATACACATGAGTGCATGCATGCTCAGTCATGTCTGTCTCTTTCTGACCCCATGGACTGTAGCCACCAGCCTCCTCTGTCCATGGAATTTTCCATGCAAGAATACTGGAGTGGGTTGCCATTTACTACTCCAGGACATCTTCCTGACCCAGGAATTGAACCTGTATCTTTTGTGTCTCCTGCATTGGTAGGCAGGTTCTTTACCACTATGCCACCTGGGAAGCTCACATAGACACATATCTACCCTTTTACTTCCTAGTATTCCTTTTTGCCTAATTGTAATACATTAATGATTCCTTCATTGACTAATTACATGCATTTTGATATATGTCTCTTTTTTACCAAAAAAAGATGGCATTAGATTTTTCCTCTGATACATTAACTATCAAAATATATTATTCATGTCATCACTGTTTGAAGATAATGAGTGTAACCTAGCAAAGAAACTTATTTATCCAAATAAGCAGCCAAAAACATGCTCAGGTTTTCAAGAAATCAGAAAATGTGTTTTCCGTGAACACTTCAAAAATTAGCTTTATTTGGTATTATATTGCTCTCAGGGAACAAAGAATTTACATGAAATACTGGAAAATCTAAAAAATAGTTCCATATCCAAAAGATAATAATTTTCAAAATCTAAGATGCCACATATAATAATGAGAATTTAACCATATGAATATATACTAAGATTATAGCTATACTTAACAAATATTAGAAAAGGGGCAATAAAAATCAATATTTTGAGTTGTAGAGGATCAAATGGCACTGTGGATTTTGTCAATACAATTGAATTAATGTATTAATGATTTAATAGGACTATTAAGTTGATCAGAAATTTGTATGTATACATTACTGTAATACTGCATAACACGAGAAAGTAAAATATCTAAGTAGCTAAAAACAGAGAATGACTTTTACAGAAAGCTGTAGCATAGGCTAAGGTTGGCCTTTATGATTAGTGATTAAAGGCTTCATTTTGCAACAAATATAATTAAGAGCACTAGCTAAAGTTTTTGAAAACAGAACAATATAAATATGGTCTCCACTTTGAATTTTTCTGTGGAGCACTCTTAAAATTATTCTTTGGCATCTCCTTGGAAGCTGAAACTTGTGCAGTCTGTACCACTGTAGGAGGCAATCCTGACTATCTACCACAACCTATTCTAAAAGGATAAGCGTTTAAAATGAAAGCTCCGAACCACAGAAGAGTTGCAAAATGTGAGACAATATAGGCTTTCACAAGTCTGGAGGTAAATAAATAAATTGATAATTTTCAATTATAAAAGTTGTAATCCTTAATATTAACATATTTGTGTGTATCTTTCATTGTTTTCTCAGTACAATGAATTTCATATGGGAGGTCTCAGTGAGTTTATTTAATTTTATAATGAACAAATAGAAAGATACATACCTTAGTAGAAAAACAGGTGAAGTATATTAACATCTGTTTTACAGAGAATAATTTCAAGATGTCAGTAAGTAAATAAATATTACTAGTGATCTAGAAAATGCAGAATAATTGAGATTTTTTTCTGTTTACTCAACTTGCAATGATTACAGATTAAAACTCACATTCATATCTAGATTTTGTGAAAATGGTTATACTGTAAAGATGCTGT
>SJYT01054534.1:142452-156128 GCA_006410635.1 Cephalophus harveyi | reverse complement strand
TGATATAAAAATATATTAAAATAAATTTTGCATTCCTTTTAGCTATGAAATTTTATCTATACAATTAGCAAAAGGCTAAAGAATTTTATTAACAATGATTTGGCATTTGTTCAAGAAACAGAACTTCTTGTACAAAAATGTAGTAATAAATATCAAAAGTAATGACAATGCTAATATTTTTTCAACTAAATACGCATCTTATAATAATTGAACCCAAATATAAAAGTATAGACAGTTGGAGGTATGAATTCATAAAATCAATAAGAAATCTCATTTAGTTCATTAATTCTTATAATGTTACAGATATTTTGCTAAATACATTAACATTTCTGATTATTCCTGAACTGAATAAACAATAGAATTGGCCCAACTTTGTAATATTCTGTAGTTTTCCTTTCATATTGTTAATTTAATTAAAAACCTAGGACTGGGAATCTTTCCTGGGGATCATGGGTAAGCACCATGGAAGGACTGAAATATAACAAAATCTGTGTGTATATGCAAGTGGAATCTATACACAGAGTTTGTGACTCTGATTTAAAATTCTCGTGTTATTAGCAATACTTTGTGTCGAACAATCAAAAATATATATTTTTGTGTGTTCCTTTCAGTGGGTACTATATCACTAGACTAATTTTAAGAACAACTGTTATCCCTGTTGAAATACTTCATGAAAAAATATCAAAAATTCTCAGTAATAAAAGGGATTTTCTGGGCACCATTTCAGCCTCAAAGGATAGATAGTAATACATATTTTCCCCCAAATAAGATTCTATTTAATATCTCCAAGGACATTGCAGAATTCATGAAAAACATAGATACTTTATAGATAAAACATTTGCATGCAGAAAACATAGTTTCAGCATTTCAAAAATACTTAAATTACAGTGAAATGCCGTTGAGGAAATTTTTATAATGATTGAGTTTTGGACAATAAAGAATGAGAAATGAGACACAACAACCTAGCTACAATAAAGCATGAGTCTGATGGATGCCAGCAATGAATCATCTAATGAATATAAATCAAAATTGGATGTTGAATCAGATCAAGATATTTCAAAATCCAAAGAGTATAAAAGAAAAGAAAGTCACGTTATGAAAGAAACATAAGTCTGTGCATATGTATATGTATAACATATAATATGCATATATGTATGTATAACACATCATCTCCTTGGTTAAATTTATTACTAAATATTGTTTTGGATGCTATTGTAAATGGCATTGCTTTCTTACATATAATATGTTAATAGTTTATGGGAATGCAATTGATTTTTATATGGTAGTTTTCTATCCTACAATTCAATTAATTAATTAATTAGCTCTAATGATTTTTTGGTGAGATCTTTAGAGGTGCGTGTATGTATACAAAATATCTACATACATTTCCTTTCTGATTAGGATGCCTTTTATTTCACTTTCTTGACTAATCACTCTGGATCGGACTTCATTGTCTGGGTCAGACTTCCATTGATGTTGACTAGAAATGACAGTGAGCCTCCTTGTCTTGTTCCTGATCATAGAAGAAAACCCTTCACAACAACTTTTCACTGTTGAGTGTGATGTTAATTTTTGGCTTCTCATACACTGACTTTATTATGTTGAGTTAGAGTCCTATACCTAATTATTGAACATATATATCAGGAAAAGATGTTGAAATTTTTTGATTTCTAAATCTGTTGAAGTGATTATAAAATTTATATATTTTTTGTTAATACAGTGTGTCACATTTATTGATTTGTTTTTGTTGAATCCTCCTTGTGTCTAAAGATAAATCCCTCTTGATCATGGTTTATGACTTATTAATGTGCTCTTGAATTTGATTTGATGGTATTTTGTTGGGGAATGCTGCACTGATATTCATGAATGACATTGACATGTAATTCTCTTTTCTTGTAATATCTTTGTCTGGCTTCAGTATCAGAATATGCTGAATTTATGAAATAAGTTTGGCAATAACCTTCTTATTGACTTTTTTGGAAGAGTTTGAGAAGGTTTTGTATGTTATTTCTTCTTTAAAAGTTTGATATAATTCAGCTGTAAAGCATCTAGTCCTGCACATATTTTTCTTAGAAGATATTTTATTACTGACTCAGCCTCTTTGCTTGTAATTGGTCTGTTCATACTTTCATTAGTTCATGATTCAGTATCAGTTAAGTTGTATATGCATTTCACTAAGTCACCTAACTTGCTGACATGTAGTTGTTCATAGTAGTCTCTTATGATCTGCTGCATTTCTGTGGTGTCAGTTGAAATGTCTCTTCATTCGTGTGCAAATTTATCAATTTGAGTCATTTATCTTTTTTTTTTTTTTTTTTATCATCCCACCCTCTTCCTCTCCCATAGAGTCCAAAAGTCCTTTCTATACATTTGTGTCTCTTTTGCTGTCTCACATACAGGGTCATCACTGCCATCTTTCTATATTCCATATATATGTGTCAGTATACTGTATTGGTGTTTTTCTTTCTGGCTTACTTCACTCTGTATAATAGGTTCCAATTTCATCCATCTCATTAGAACTGATTCAAATGAATTCTTTTTAATGGCTGAGTAATACTCCATTGTGTATATGTACCACAGCTTTCTTATCCATTCATCGGCTGATGGACATCTAGGTTGTTTCCATGTATGATGGGATTGGATGCCATAATCTTAATGTTTTGAATGTTGAGTTTTAAGACAACTTGTTCACTCTCCTCTTTCATCCTCATCAAGAGTCTCTTTAGTTCCTTTTCGCTTTCTGTCATTAGATGATATCATCTGCATTCTGAGGTTGTTGATATTTCTCCCAGCAATCTTAAACCTGGCTTGTGCTTCATGCAGCTCAGCATTTTGCATGATGTACTCTGCATGGAAGTTAAATATGTTAGGTTTATCAATATACAACCTTAATGTACACCTAGCCCAACTTTGAACCAGTCTGTGGCTCCATGTTGCATTCTAACTATTGTTTCTTGAGCTGCTTACAGGTTTCTCAGGAGGCAGGTAAAGGTGGTCCATATTCACATCTCTTTACGAATTTTACACAGTTTGTTGTGATCCAAACAGTCAGAGGTTTTCACTCAGTCAATGGAGGAGAAGTAGATATTTTTCTGGAATTCTCTTTCTTTTTCTATGATCCAATGGATGCTGGAAATTTGCTCTCTGGTTCTTCTGCCTTTTCTATATCCAGCTTGTACATCTGTAAGTTTTCAGTCAATATACTGCTGAAGTCTAGCTTGAAGGATTTTGAGCATTACTATCGTAGAAGGCAATGGCATCCCACTCCAGTACTCTTTCCTGGAAAATCCCATGGACGGAGGAGCCTGGTAGGCTGCAGTCCATGGGGTCGCTGAGTCAGACACGACTGAGCGACTTCACTTTCACTTTTCACTTTCATGCATTGGAGAAAGAAATGGCAACCCACTCCAGTGTTCTTGCCTGGAGAATCCCAGGGATGGCAGAGCCCAATGGGCTGCCGTCTGTGGGGTCGCACAGAGTCGGACACGACTGAAGTGACTTAGCAGCAGCAGCAGCAGTGGTAGAATATGAAATAAGTGCAATTGTGTGGTACTTTTAACATTCTTGACATTGCCTTTCTTAGGGATTGGAATGAAAACTGACCTTTTCCAGTCCTGTGGCCACTGCTGAGTTTTCCAAATTTGCTGGCATATTGAGTGCAACACATTCACAGCATCATCTTTTAGGATTTGAAATAGCTCATCTGGAATTTCATCACCTCCACTAGCTTTGTTTGTAGTAATTCTTCCTAAGGCCCACTTGTCTTCACAATCCAGGATGTCTGGCTTTAGGTGAGTGACCAAGCCATCGAGGCTTTCCAGGTCATTGAGACATTTGTTGTATAGCTTTTCTGTGTATTATTGCCACCTCTTCTTTATCTCGTCTGCTTCTGTTAGGTCCTTGCCATTTCTGTCCTTTATTGCGCCCATCGTCGTATGAAATGTCTGCCAGGTATCTCCAGTTTCCTTGAAGTGATCTCTAGTCTTTCCCACTCTATTGTTTTCCTCTATTTCTTTGCACTGTTCACTGAAGAAGGCTTTCTTATCTCTCCTTGCTGTTCTCTGGAACTCTGCATTCAGCTGTGCCCATCTTTTCCTTTTGCTTCTCTTCTGTTCTCAGATGTTTGTAAAGCCTTTACAGGCAACTACTTTTCTTTCTTGCATTTCTTTTTCTTTCAGTCACTGCCTCCTGTACAGTTTTATGAACTTCTGTCCATAGTTCTTCAGACACACTATCTACAAGATGTGTGTCCTTGACTCTATTTGTCACATCCACTGTATAATCATAAGGGATTTGATTTAGGACATACCTTAATGACCTAGTGGTTTTTTGCCTAGTTTCTTCAATTTAAGCCTGAATTTTCCAATAAGGAGCTAATGAACTGAGCCATAGTCAGCTCCAGGTCTTCTTTTTGTTGACTATATAAAGCTTCTCCATCTTCGACTGGAAAGAATATAAACAATCTGATTTCACCATTGACCATCTGGTGATGTCCATGTGTAGAGTTGTATCTTGTGTGGTTGGAAGAGTGTATTTGCTGTGACCAGTTTATTCATTTTGTAAAACTCTGTTAGCCTTTTTTCTGCTTCATTTTGTACTCCATGGCCATATGTGTCTGTTACTCCAGGTATCTCTTGACTTCCTACTTTTGCATTCGTGTTTCCTATGATGAAAATGACATTTTTTTTTTTTTTTTTTTGGTGTTGATTCTAGAAGGTCTTGTAGGTCTTCATAGAACTGTTCAGCTTCAGCTTATACAGCATTAGAGGTTGGGGAAGAGACTTGGATTACTGTGATGTTGAATGGTTTGTCTCGGCAATGAATTGAGATAATGCATTTTTAAGATTGCACCCAAGTACTGCTTTTCAGATCCTTTTGATGATTATGAGGGATATTCCATTTCTTCTAAGGGATTCCTCCCCACAGTAGTAGATATAATGGTCATCTAAATTAAATTCACCTGTTCCCATCTATTTTAGTTCACTGATTCCTAAAATCTCAATGTTCATTCTTGCCATCTCCTATTTGACCACTTCCAATTTACCTTGATTCATGGACCTAAAATTCCAGGTTCCTATGCAATATTATTCTTTATAGCATCAGATTTTACTTTCACCACCAGACATATCCACAACTGAGCATCATTTCCTCTTTCATCCAGCCTCTTCATTCCTTTTGGAGCTATTTCTCCTCTTTTCCCCAGTATCCTGTTGTACCCCTACTGACCTGGGGGTTCATCTTTCAGGGTCATATCTTTCTGCTTTTTCATACTGAACAATTGTTTCTTGAGGCAAGGGTACTATTGTGGTTTGCCATACCCTTCTCCAGTGGGTCACATTTTGTCAAAACTCTTCACCATGACCTATCTGTTTTGGTTGACTCTGCGTGGAATGGCTCATAGCTTCATTGAGTTACACAAGGATGTGAATCTTGTGATCATTTTGGTTAGCTTTCTTTGATTGTGGTTTTTGTTCTGAAGGCTGTTGTAGTTCTTGCTTCTTCTGTCTGCCCTCTGATGGATGAGAGGAGGCTTGTGTGAGCTTCTTGATGGGAAGGACTGTCTGTGAGTACAACCGGGTCTTGCTCTGTGGACAAGGCCATGCTCAGGAAAACTTTAATCCAATTTTCTGGTGAGGGGTGGGGCTGTGCTCCCTTGGCCAAGGTGGCCCAGGCCTGAAGTCTACAGGCCTGGGGTGTATGCTAATTACTTCAGTCCTGTCAAACTCTCTGCAACTCTATGGACTGCATTCCAGCAGGCTCTTCTATCCATGGGATTCTCCAGGCAATGATACTGGAGTGGAATGTCATGCCCTCCACGAGGGGAATCTTCCCAACCCAGGGATCAAACTGCATCCTGCATTGTGGGTAGATTCTTTACTGCTGAGCCCCCAGGGAAGACTACAGATTCTATAGTAGGGTTCCGTCTTAAATGAATGAGGAACTTGGCTCAAGGCCAAATCCTGTATGAGATTTTTCAGGGTAGGCCTTTCCCACACTGACCTGGTTGGCAGCTGGTGTATCTCAGATTCTGAATGTTGTTGCAGTAAAGGACTCAGGCACCTTGGTTGACTGTGATCAGAAACAGCTGTCTTGCTATGCTATTGCCTCCGCTGGAGGCTAATTTACCTTTGATGAGACTTCATTATAGGGATGCAGGGGTGCCTTAAGGATACCTTTCTGCACATATAATACTTTTCCACCCTAGCCCTTTTTCCTCATCTTCTTCTCAGATCTTAGAAGGAAGAACCAAAATTCATCAACTATTTGCATTTCAATCCATTGTTATTGCTTTCATAATCATGGATACAAATGACAGAACTTAATTGTCTATTAACCACATTACTGATATGAATTAGTAAAACTCAGATTGGTGTTTTATTGTAAATTCAGTCACAGTATAATTATAAATTGATATCCATAATTCTTTAAATGCTTCTTGAAGGAGTGATTTGATTATAAATATTTATATATACTGTCAAGAATACTTGATACTTTAACTAAAAGATCCTCTATTAAGTTATATATTACTCCCCAGTATTTCACATGCAAGAGAAAAATATCTCAATATAAAGATTTTCACATATTTTCATCTATATGAAAATAGATGATTGATTATATAGATGAAAATATGTGAAAATCTTTATATTGAGATATTTTTCTCTTGCATGTGAAAGATTTTTGGCTCCATTTAAGCATTGTAATTCTATATAACATTCAAAATACTTTTGGCTCAGTTTGAAATCTATAAACTTTCTTAAGGTAAATTCAAACAAATAATTCTTTTAGATATGTTAGTTCAGTTCAGTTCAGTCGCTCAGTCGTGTCCGACTCTTTGCGACCCCATGAATCGCAGCACGCCAGGCCTCCCTGTTCATCACCATCTCTCGGAGTTCACTCAACTTTAGCATCATTCCTTCCAAAGAAATCCCAGGGTTGATCTCCTTCAGAATGGACTGGTTGGATCTCCTTGCAGTCCAAGGGACTCTCAAGAGTCTTCTCCAACACCACACTTCAAAAGCATCAATTCTTCGGCGATCAGCCTTCTTCACAGTCCAACTCTCACATCCATACATGACCACAGGAAAAACCATAGCCTTGACTAGACAGACCTTAGTCGGCAAAGTAATGTCTCTGCTTTTGAAAATGCTATCTAGGTTATTGATACTAATAAATGCCATTTTAATAGGTAATTATTGAATTTGATTTGAAAATAGCATAAATTAAAATGATTTGAGACATTCTATCTTGGATAGTAGCCTAAACTCTTGTAACAAGAGTCAACATTTTCCATTTTTTTCCCCATTACAAAATAATTAGACCCTATGAAAAAGGAGATTGTATAGAATAGAAAGTCATATTAAATTTATTTATTGATAGCTTTTAAACATAATGTTGGAGGAAAATTACATGCAAATATGATGACTAACAAGTCCTTTCATCCCTGTATATGACTCTCCTCTCAGAAAGAAGTAGAAGCCATTTCTTCATCTTTTGAATCTTGACTGGGCTTTTGATATGCTTTTTCCAATAAAAAGTGACAGAAGTGACTTGCCTAGATTTCTGAGCTTATCTATGTTTTAAGAAAACTTTCAGGTCACATTTTTATCATTTTAAAACCCTGTGCCACTATAAAAATTCTGACCTCTCTGCTGCAAAGAGTTCCAGCTGACTGTCAGCATTTCTAGGTACCCCAGATGAGGCTCCAGAGAGAAAAGTAAAGTTGTCTTAAATGTTCCAGCCCCAGCCCATCTCCCAGCTAAATTTAGCCACATAAATAGCCCCAGCTGACAGTATGTGGAGCAAAATAACTGTGTACTTGAGCCTAGTTGTGTGATCAAGGATTAACCATACTCAAGAAAGGTTTTGCTTTGGTGGTGCTAGTGGTGAAGAACCCGCCTGCCAATCCAGGAGATTTAAGAGACCCGGGTTTGATCCCTGAGTTGGGAAAATCCCCTGGAGAAGGGCATGGCAACCCACTTCAGTATTCTTGCCTGGAGAATTCCAAGGACAGAGGAGCCTGGCGGGGTATAGTCCATGGGGTTGCAGAGAGTTGGACACGACTGAGCAACTAAGCATGCATGCAGGCTCCTGAGAGGTAACCCCTAGACCCTTGGACTCTCCTGCCTGATTATAGTGTTTGTTTTCCGGGGGGGCTTCAGTCATGCTAAATAGTCTGTGTTAACAATGTTATTTACAGTGTGGGCTATGCAGGCCTTGCAGTACCAGAAGGGCTGAAAACTAAGATCAGCCATGTCTGTACAACATTCCCCCAATAAAATCTCTAGATATCAAGGTTCAGGAAGGTTTCCCTGGTTGTCAGTGCCCCCTTTATATAGTCATACATTTTTTTCCCTGGCAAATTTTAGACATTGTGGAGAGTACAACCAGAGGCTCAGTGCTTGAAAGTCTCCTAGGCCCTGCCTGTGTGATTCTTCCCTTGGGTAACTTAAATCTGTATCCTTCCATTATAATAAATCATAACTATGAAAATAACATTTGTATAGATTTTGGTGGGTCCTTTTAATGAAATATTGAAACTGAGAGTGGTCTTGTCCCACTCCCCCATCAATTGCATTTATTTCAGAAACAAGAGTGATCTTGGAGACGCATGGACTTGTAGTTGGTGTCAGAAATAAGGGTGGACTTGGAGACTCCTGTCCAAGCCAACCCACAGGTTTACAAAAAATAATAAGTTGAAGTTGCTTTAAGATATTCAGTTTTGTTGCATTTTGTTACACACCAATATATAAGGATGCATGATAAGTTGCTTCAGTTGTGTCCGACTCTATCTGTGCCCTCTTCCAAGGGATCTTCCCAACCCAGGGATCAAACCCACTGCTGTATGTCACCTGCATTGGCAGGTGAGTTCTTTACCACTAGCACCAGCTGGGTGGAGAAGGAAATGGCAACCCACTCCAGTGTTCTTGCCTGGAGAATCCCAGGGACAGGGGAGCCTGGTGGGCTGCTGTCTATGGGGTCACACAGAGTCGGACACGACTGAAGTGACTTAGCAGCAGCAGCAGCACCAGCTGGGAAGCCCAAGGTACAGAGATGTCTTTTTGTCTTTGAAGTGCCTAGGCATAATAGAGCTTGTTTTTTAATCTGGAAATAGTTGTTTGCTTCCAGGATTTATAACATATCCCATGTATTTAACTTGTTGCTTTCAGACTTGTGCTTTTTCTGGACAACCGCATAACCCTGGATCCCAAGGAGATTAAGAATTTCAATGATGTTACAATCTTAGGCTTCAATGAAGGGGCTACATATTAATATATCTGCATACTGTAGAATAGCCCCTTCTTTTAAATGTATTTTCCTTAGTTCCTTTCCTAGGGCCTAGGAAAACAGATGTGGGCTTTCCTCAAACCCCTAAGGCAATACTGTCAAGGTGTATTGTTGCATCTGGCCCATGTGGGAGTTAGCCCACTCAAAGGCAAACAGATATTGTAATGAGAGGTGAACTGGGATGCAGTTGAAGGCATCCTTGGAGTTGAGCACTTGAGCATGATAAACCATTTAGCATCCTCAGGGACATGGACTAATATGTTATGAGGATTAATCATGAGGGAGTGTATAGGAAACTGTATCATTTACTGCTCTGAGATCATCCAACATCTTATAGTCCTTATTTGGCTTAACAACCAGCAGAAAAGGGGTAAAAGACTGACAAGGCACCAAGAGGCCATGCTTTAAGAATTTATCTGTGAAGGGTAGTAACCCTTTTTTTGCTTATGAACTTATGGAGTATTGTCTCTTGTTAGGGTAGGCGGCTTCTGGATTAAATGTAATTTTTACAGATTGGGCATTTATGGCCTACCCAGGGACTCCTCTGTCCTAAGAGGCAGGGTTCATTGCTTGTAGAATACAGTCATGGTCAAAATAAGGGGTTGCTTAGAACCTCCTAACCATAATATGGCCCAAAGGGAACCCAGAAGGTCTGTTTTCAGTAGTGGGGTAGGACACTCAGGGACAGCCACAAAGATATGTGAGATCAAACACTGTTCCAACTGGCAAGTGAGAGGCCCAATGGATGGGTGATACCAAAATAGCAAGCTAAAATATGCTAAATTAGGAATTTTTTATAATTTCATATAATTAAAAAAAATGATATCTGCTTATATATGGCAGATAAACTTATTTTGGAGACCAAGAAAGAAATTATATTTATCAGCAGCAAAATATTTAGTAAATGTACTGTCCACAGTAACTTGAAAAGCAAATCAAGTGACTACTTGGCCTGTAGTTATTCCAGAAGAAAAGACTGCAAAAAAAAAAAATTTTTTTGAATATTGACTGTTGCTTGTTATGTTTAGCAAGATATTATAAGAAAAAGATTAGTTCAGGCAAGAATTACCCAGTTTTTAAGCAGAGATGAAAGTAGGTTACATCTGTAGATGTAAGATCTTTCAGAGTAAGAGAAGCAAACTTCTGTCTCTAAACAACAGGAAATACAAAGAAAAAGTTTATGAACAGTGAAGATCCAGTACAAGTTCTGTGAAAACAAGGGGCCTTGACCTTGAGGCAAAGTTCTGATTAAGTATGTTGACCTACCATACAGGCTATTGTTTTACCTGGCTCAAAATCTTCTATTAAATTGAGGGGTGTGGGGAGACAATAAAGCAAAGAGAGAAAGTTGACTTGATAACCTAAGTCTCAGAAAAGAAAAATGTATTTTTGTTAACAATACCTTAAATGGAAAGCAAAAGTAACAGAAACATGATTTTTATCTACTTTTTAGACATTTCACTTTGAAATAATTTAGAATTATAGGAGAATTGTAAAGATAGTTTGGATGGCTACTAATCTATTATTTATTCTTCAAACAGCTCACCCTAATGTCAATATCTAATATAACCATGATACATCTATCAAAAAAGTTTAATATTGGTACAACACTTTAACTGAACTATAGATTTTATTTGAATTTATCTAGTTTTCTTTATACTAATTTCTTTTTTCCTGTTCCAAAACCCAGTCAGAACAACAATTTCTTTTAGTTTTTCCTTTTTTTTTCATTTATTTTATACTTGAAAACTACTGATCAGGTATTTTTAGAATGTCCATCCTCATGGGATGGTCTGACAGTTTTCTTATGATTTGATTGGGGTTACAGCTAAGAGGGAAAGTATCACACAATGATTGCCCTTGCCTTAGTGTCATACAAGTGGGACTTTAAAAGCAACATGAATTATCACTGGTGATGTGAATGTTCCTTTAGAGTTTAAGATGGCATCTGCCAAGTTGCTCTACGATAAATTTACTCCCCGTTTTGGTACTCTAACACATCAGAAGAAAATGATTTACTCAAGCTACTCTCTGGGAAGGAGAAATTAACGTCCATCTCGTACAGGGAAGGTTATCAACTAGTTTGTGGGCAAATGTTAAAGCTATCATTGTAATTAATGGATATTTTGAAAGAAGCAATGTGAGATTATGCAAGTATCCCGTTCCTCAAAGTTTCACATGTTAATTTTGGCATTCATCAGTGGATATTGCCTAAGAGAAAGGGTTGCTCTCAGGTTCAGTTTGGGTGAAATTTTGATTGTTGTTGTGGGTCTTTGCTTCAAACTACAGCAGGTAATCACTTTCACCCTCAGGATACTATTTATTTGCTTTTCCCTCTGCAGATTTAAATTTTGGTTCTATATATGGTATATGGGCTTCCCTGGTGGCTCAGAGGTTAAAGCGTCTGCCTCCAATGCGGGAGACCCGGGTTATATATATATGGTATATGGTATAGGGGGGGTTGCTGTTTGGGATGAACTATTGTCAATAGCTGCTAGCCATATCATGGGAAATATTTCTCAAAATTCTCCTCAACCTTCACTGTGCTGCTACTGCTGCTCCTAAGTCACTTCAGTCGTGTCCGACTCTATGTGACCCCAGAGACGGCAGCCCACCAGGCTCCCGCATCCCTGGGATTCTCCAGGCAGGAACACTGGAGTGGGTGGCCATTTCCTTCACCATGAGTACCCACTATTGTTCCTGGATTTAAAAGCCTGGAAGAAGGTACAAATCCCCCACTATGTCCATGCCACATAGCGTTTTTCCACTTTAATTCTAGTCTTTAGCAATTTATTAAAAATGTCTAGCTGGGTCTTCTAGTGGGGTTATACACAATGTCTTGCCCAGGTAAGCAAGTGACTAAATTCTATTACATGCCAGTCTTCCTTCAGTTTTCAGTTGTTTGCCCCATGACTAGTTTTCCAATGGGTTAAAAAAAAAATCTTAATTTGAAAATTTCTAGGTTTTTATGTTAAAGAGTGGAAATAATGCCCTTTCAGGTCTGTACACTCTGAGTTCAATCCAGAATCAGCTATTCTCTCTTAATTTTTTTAAGGCAATAAAATGAATATAACAACAAAAGAATTTCTCAAGCAATGCTGGAGGTCCCTAAACTTAACTCCTGCAAAAAGTGAGCTAGGAAATCTGCTCATCTCTATAGTCCCCAGGGGCATAATCCCTAAAGACCATTTCTGTGAGTGAAAGTGCATGAACAAGAAAGTTCCATCCAGAAATAGATTCATTTTAAAATAGAAATATCTTCCACTATAATATAAGGGCTCCTCATAATTGTTTAACATTATTTCATCGTTGCTCTGGATTTCTCACCTTTTACTAGATGGAACTTTTCATGCATCTTCTCTGTCACTGTCCCTCATCATTGTTTGCATGGAGACAAATATATCATATTTACATTATGAGACATGTGGGTCACCCTCTATGGGGACATGTGCCCTGAACTGACAGAGAAAGCAATGCATGTTACTAAAGAATTTGAAAGCCTCAACGATGTATTTATTACAAACTTCGCTGTCTAGTGAAGTTTGAACTGTCTGAACTCTTAGTATCTTGTGGCTCTGTGTAGGTTCTTAAATCTCTGTGGAGAGTTCTAGGCAACAGTTTTCTGCTGAGACATCTGGGTCATACTCTTGAGAATGCAGATCTTGGGAGTTGGGTCAGGAACCAAGGGATGTGTATGCATATTTTAGA
The DNA here is from genome assembly GCA_006410635.1 of Cephalophus harveyi. Lineage (NCBI taxonomy): Eukaryota > Metazoa > Chordata > Mammalia > Artiodactyla > Bovidae > Cephalophus > Cephalophus harveyi. The sequence continues at coordinate 143,135 of SJYT01054534.1, read as the reverse complement.
ACCCCTTTTCTGTGCCCCCATTCTATTACCCGCTCCCTCAAATACCCTTGTCAACACCAATCTGTGATCTCTGCATTTTCTCCTCCAAGTCCCACCATTCTCTGCTTGGACTCTGCTTCCCTGATGTAAGGTTTGTAAGTGCCCTGGAGGAGCGAGCTGAGTTGAATGTGGCCCTCACTTCATGAGCTTATCCTTATCTCAAAGATAGTAGAATGATTTTAGTCTATGTGGAATCTATAAAAAAGACTTTGTATATAATTTTTTTAGCCTTTACTGTATTGAATACTGTATCATAACTGGAAAAGTATATATAATATTTTTAAGAGAAAGAGAATATATTTGATGCACATTAGCAGATCAATAAATGATATATTTGTGAGACTTTATGGAAACAATATGATAGCGCCTCATCAACTCTAAATTCTAGTTAAGTGTATTATTAAATGTAAAAAAAAGAGAACCAGAAATAACCAGTAGTAAATATTTTTCTTCTCACGGGAGTGTCTTTCTAACCACACATATAACAAAAGAAATGAGAAAAATAAATTTCACTAGACCTAAGAAAATAAGTATTTAAAATTGTTATACATAAATATTTATATATATGCAACGAGAACAAGATGTGTATAAGAGACAGCTTCATTCGTGTGCAAATTTATCAATTTGAGTCATTTATCTTTTTT
>SJYT01054534.1:123904-142334 GCA_006410635.1 Cephalophus harveyi | reverse complement strand
CATATGATTAATAAATGTAATATTTTCCATGATAATCTTGGTAGACAAGTCAAATATTAGAAAGTAATATGGTACAAAAATGATTAACACTGCTCAAGAAAGAAATAGGATACTTAAGAAGAAGGATCAAGCACTTAGAAATAGTTAAAAACACTATTGAATATTCAACATTTATTATGGTGAGTTCAAAGAGGCACTCTAATTAAAATAGGGAGGGAGGAGGGAGGGGGGTTCAGGATGGGGAACACGTATATACCTGTGGCGGATTCATGTTGATGTATGACAAAAGCAATACAATATTGTAAAGTAATTAACCTCCAATTAAAATAAATTTATATTAAAAAAAATAAAATGCTAGTGTGAACATGAAATTCCTTGATTTTACTGGATATAAAAATTTAGCAGCATTTTTTATGCCAACAAAATTCCAAATTCTAAATATCTAAAATAGCTAATGTGTAAGCTAAGCAGTAATTTCATGTAAATTATTAAAATGTTCAAATATAGATAATACTTATATATCACTTATGGCATCACTGACTCGATGGACATAAACTTGGGTAAGCTCCAGGAATTGGTGATGGATAGGAAAGCCTGGCATGCTGCAGTCCATGGGGTTGCAAAGAGTTGAACATGACTGAGCAACTAAAATGAACTGAACTGAACTGATAACTTATACTTCATTTACATGATAAAATATCATGTAGATAAGCTTATAAACAATTCCCATGCCATGCTATAATGATAAAATAATAGCAAAAAGCAAGAATGTATGTAGAAAGTGAATTCCACAACATAAGTGAATTTATATTGCTTGTGTTTGTACATCTAAGATGGGAGGCACAGGAAGAAAAGAAATTCTAAAAAAATTTCTCACTGGACAATAGAAACACAGAAGTTGTTTTCCTTTCTTAGTATTTTTAAAGTTTCTAAAGAAACACGTTATGAAACTTGAANTCCACAACATAAGTGAATTTATATTGCTTGTGTTTGTACATCTAAGATGGGAGGCACAGGAAGAAAAGAAATTCTAAAAAAATTTCTCACTGGACAATAGAAACACAGAAGTTGTTTTCCTTTCTTAGTATTTTTAAAGTTTCTAAAGAAACACGTTATGAAACTTGAAAAATAATTTTGAGTATATGGTTCAGTTTGAATGGTACTTAACTATAACTGCATATTTTCAACTTTTCAATTAATGACAAAAAGTAAATATGTAAAGCAAAATGGACCTAAACTAGAACTGAGAAGAAAATTTGTCAAATTTGTTTACAACATTTTGTCTATAGGGTGTATGTATAGAAAGAGAGAGCATAAGAGCAAGAAAAACACAATATAGAGAATATATACAATATACAGGGGCTTCCCAGATGGCACAGTATGAGAATCCACCTGCCAATGCTGGAGACATGGGTTTGATCCCTGGGTTGGGAAGATCCCCTGGAGGATAAAATGTCAACTCACTCTAGCATCCTTGTCTAGAAAATCCCGTGGTGGACTACAGTCCATAGGGTCACAAAAGGGTTGGACAGGACTTAGTGACTAAACATACAATATATAGGTAAATAAACATATAGCATGTATAAAGGTGAGATAAAAATGTGTGCTCAGAGCATAAAAGTTGGAGTAAGGGATAATGGATACCATGAAAAATGAAAAAAGTATGGATCATGCACATTGAGTTTTTTGTTCAACTAAAATACATTAGCATCAAATCCATCTATAGAGAATGACTTCATCACATGATGTACTTTATGACAAAATAACATTCTCAAATGCTTGTACCAAATGGGTAACATCAAGCTTGGAAAACTGACCCAACAATTTATGCCTTAACACTTGTTCCAGAATTACCACTGGGCCCATCAACCACCTGTCCAGCAATTTCAGCAACTGGTTGTGCCATAATAGAGATGCAGCTGTTTCTTTTCTTACTCCCATAAGCATCAAAACCATGTGAAAACCAAGCAGCAAAATTTCAGATTTATAATAGATCAGTCATAAAGTTTAGATATAAACTCTCAGTATGTCCATGATCATTTATTCAGCACCCACTGTTTATAGCTGTACACTAACTGCATCAGAAAAATAAGCAAAAACATGAATTGACTTCCTGTACTTCAAAAACAAAGTATATACTTGAAAATTTGAGATAATTTCTGTGAGACCAGAAGGAATATGTTTTGGCTAAACTATAGCTGTTAGTGTTTTAATCATAACTCAAAGCTGCCCTTAGCATGAGGTAAACAAGTGTAGTAAGAGGTTAAAATGTATTTTAAATCTTTAGAAAAATACATATTCATTGGTGAATTTTTATTGTCAGAGGAATGATGAATTTTGATTAATTTAATTCTAAGAAAGAGGAGATACATCTGCTCTTTGCTTTGCCACAAAAGGGAGTAAATGTATACACAGCAGAGCCTAAGAAGCAGTCATGACCCAAGCAGGTCATGAAATTTGTTGAAACCTTTGAGTTAAGGTAATTACACTAGCCTCATTCTGTGTAATTTGCAGTTTTTAACTTAATAACAGTAGCTGAAAAAAAAAAACACAAAAACAAAATAGTGCCATTTGCCACAACATGGATGGACCTTGAGATTCTCATATTGAGTGAAGTAAGTCAGGTAAAAAAATATCATATGATATCACTTATATGTGAAATCTAAAAATAAGGCTACAAATGAGCTTATCTAAAAAACTGAAATAGAGTTACAGATGTAGAAAATAAACTTATAGCTGGGGTAAAAAGAGGGTTAAATTGGAAGATTGGAATTGACACATTCAGACTACTATATATATATATATAATGTGGATAACTAATAAGGACCCACTGTATATCACGTGGAACTCAATACTCTGTAATGGCTTATATGGGAAAAGAATCTTACAAAAAAATAGATGCATTGGTATAACTGATTCACTTTACTGTATACCTGAAACTAACATAACATTGTAAATAATTATACCCCAGTATAAATTAAAAAACATTTAAAAAAATACAAAAAAGTCTAAGAAAATTTGAGGTCAGTTACATAGAGCATACATTAGTGATTAAAAGTACAAATACATGAATTTAAGCTTTGTAGCTTTGTATTTCAACAGCAAAAATTCATGGAATAACCATTTTAAATAGCTCTCATTATTCCACTGTTTGAACTCTTTGAAAAAAAATCATTATCATAAAGTCGTGGAGACTGCTGGCATTCCTGGAGTCAATCTCAGCCTAACAAAATCCATTTCTTTGATACTTGGATTGACAACCAGTGTTCGAGGTAGCATTGAGGAAGTCATGGTTTAAGTGTTAATTAATTGAATCCATAGCCTATTTTTGAAAATGGGACTGCTAAAACAACTAATCTTCTCTACAGTTTAAAATCCTTTTATTTCTTTAAATTCTTGTCCTTTTCCTTTTAAGCAACATAACTTTTAATAAGTCTACCAGTGACAGGCATGAAGCACCACTGCTGAAGCTAAAGTGGGTGCAGCTTTGGAGCAAGGCATTTTTTTTTTTGCCTGGTGTGTTTATGTTTTGAGAAAGTCACTTAATTTTTTCCACTTGTTTTTTTGCCTTGTTTGTTTGTTTCCCAAATAAAAAAGTATATGTTAGGTTTGTGAACATCGGGTGTTAATATTTTGGTAGAGTTTTGAAAATTTGCAAAATGCTGATTTTAAAGATAAAGGCATTCTTCTTGGTTTTGAGAAATTGATGGTATTATATACATTCAGCTTCTTAAATTAGCAATTTATAATTTCTTCTGTATCTTTAGGGTAGACATTTTCTAACAAGTCAAACTTTATTTTATGGGGCTCCAAAATCACTGCAGATGGTGATTGTAGCCATGAAATTAAAAGACGCTTACTCCTTGGAAGGAAAGTTATGACCAACCTAGATAGCATATTCAAAAGCAGAGACATCACTTTGCCATCAAAGGTCCGTCTAGTCAAGACTATGGTTTTTCATGTATGGATGTGAAAGTTGGATTGTGAAGAAAGCTGAGCACCGAAGAATTGATGCTTTTGAACTGTGGTGTTGGAGAAGACTCTTGAGAGTCCCTTGGACTGCAAGGAGATCCAATCAGTCCATTCTAAAGGAGATCAGTCCTGAGTGTTCTTTGGAAGGACTGATGCTAAAGCTGAAACTCCAATACTTTGGCCACCTCATGAGAAGAGTTGACTCATTGGAAAAGATTCTGATGCTGGGAGGGATTGGGGGCAGGAGGAGAAGGGAATGACAGAGGATGAGATGGCTGGCTGGCATCACTGACTCGATGGACATGAGTTTGGGTGAACTCCGGGAGTTGTTGATGGACAGGGAGGCCTGGCGTGCTGCATTCATGGGGTCACAAAGAGTAGGACACAACTGAGCTACTGAACTGAGGATTCATTTAAAAGAACGGATATTTTGGTGAAGATTCTGAGCATATCTAATCTTATTTTCAATTTACATATAAAAAACAACCTCTTTGGAGTAAAATATAAATAGCTTAAGAACATGGAAGGTAATCTCTAACCTAACCCACAGATTCTGTCTCTCCTTTGTGATGAGTCAGGTTCTTTTCTTCTACTCAGTCATCATTTTTCTGAATTCCATTGCCTCGGGTTAGTTTTTGAAGATACTGTGTTGAAGATAATAAGCATGAAAGGATATCTGAGAACATTTTTTAAAGATACTTGTAATATTCCTGTTACATGTTTAAAATAAATAGAATAACTTCATTTTTGGAGTTCCTTTTCAAGTCTTCTCCATGTGTTATTCACACAGCAGGTATCTTTCTTGCTGATTTTCAGTTATTTATCTTATGTAGGAAGTAGGTCAGAAAACACCATGGATTTTTTCCTTCTGCCAGCCAGCACATTTAAAGTATTCATTTGGGGATCCATGATCAAAAATATAGTTGAGAATATCAACACTAAATATTGGTCTTAATGCATATATGATTTCCTTCAAAATTTAATAGTTTCACAGTGGCGAGCAATATTGTCTCATTTATTACTAGCAAGCCAGCATTGTGGATTTGCTTATAATAAAACAAATTGATGGTGGCAGCAGCTCTGGCCATACCAAAGTCTTTGCATATTCTTAAGTTTTCCAGACTCCAATATGTTTTCCATTGTGTTAGAATGTAAGCAGATTGAAAATGGCATGTAACCAAAAACAAATTGCAAAAGAACCAGAATATGACAGTTTCTGGATCTTCCCACACTTGTGGACACTTAATTTTCACCTAAGTACTTATCTCAAACAAATTAATATAGAACTTATTCAATTAAGTAATTAAAGTATAGAAATATATTTTCTACAGTAAATGCTACTTTCATAAATTATTTTCTTACTTTTTCTTATACTTTAACACTTATTTATCAATCTCTAAGCTATAGCTAAATTGTTATTGTTATTACAGTTTACATGTATGGAATTAGAGTTATGAGTGCCCCAAAATAGAATGTGTCACTGTTACCAAGTCCAAGCTCACACTGCTTGCTTTGTGATAGGCCAATAAATTGAGAGATCTGGTGTTCAGGCAAGGAATAGGGATTTTATTAGGAAAAACCAGCAGACCGATATGTTGGTGGACTAGTGTTGCAAAGAACCATTTCACTTGAGTTAGAATTCAGGCTTCTTTTAAAGGGGAGGGTGTGTGGCTGGTTGTTGCAAGCTTTTTGTTACTGGAATCCTTTGTTCTTGCAGCTGTTCGATAGGTCTGGTCACAGTGTTCCTGTAAACCTCCAGCAAGATAAATGCTAATATCTGTTCTAAAACTTTTTTTCTCTATATGGGTGAACAGTGATATACCTTTAAAGGTCAAGCCTGGGTGGAGAGCCTTTGAGAATGCGCTGTCTTGGTTATACTTTTACAAAAGTGCAAAGCCAGCATAACTAAGCACAGGAGACAGAACACAAAGGTTAGATCTAAAGGAATAGATGCAATATTTCACTGATAGAAGGGACCAGGTAGAATGTCCAAGTGAAGCAATACTGTCTCAGGCATCCTATAAAGTCCTTTTTATTTGATGAGGTCTGAAAAATTTGGCTTAAAGTTCAACATTCAGAAAACTAAGATCATGGCTTCTGGCCCCATCACTTCATGGGAAATTGATGGGGAAACAGTGGAAACAGTGTCAGACTTTTTTTTTGGGGGGGGGGGTGCTCCAAAATCACTGCAGATGGTGATTGCAGCCATGAAATTAAAAGACACTTACTCCTTGGAAGGAAAGTTATGACCAACCTAGATAGCATATTCAAAAGCAGACATTACTTTGCCAACAAAGGTCCGTCTAGTCAAGGCTATGGTTTTTCCAGTAGTCATGTATGGATGTGAGAGTTGGACTGTGAAGAAAGCTGAGAGCCAAAGAATTGATGCTTTTGAACTGTGGTGTTGGAGAAGACTCTTGAGAATCCTGTGGACTTCAAGGAGATCCAATCAGTCCATTCTAAAGGAGATCATTTCTGGGATTTCTTTTGAAGGACTGATGCTAAAGCTGAAACTCCAGTACTTTGGCCACCTCATGCACAGAGTTGACTCATTGGAAAAGACTCTAATGCTGGGAGGGATTAGGGGCAGGAGGAGAAGGGGGCGACAGAGCATGAGATGGCTGGATGGCATCACCAACTCGATGGACATGAGTTTGACTGAACTCCAGGAGTTGGTGATGGACAGGGAGGCCTGGCATGCTGCGATTCATGGGGTTGCAAGGAGTCAGACACGACTGAGTGACTGAACTGAACTGAACTGAACCGGCAGCAATTATTTTTTCTTCGCTAACTGCCAAAACTATTGAGAGTGTGATCTACCCACATAAGCCCAATAAACTTTACGTGGTGAGCACCCCTAAATTCTGTCAAGTGTTTTTAGATATCTCTGTTAGTGGAGGTGAGATAGTGCAAATCAAAGCTGTTGATATGGATGTTTCTGATTTGCCAACCAAGAAGGCATCTTTTTTTTTTTTTTTTTATAGTGACATTTTTGACATCTGAGAGTAGAGGTACTTACACTAAATTCTGTCCTAGGTTCTGGACATAGAATGCAGTGAGGCTTAAATACTCCTGGAAGAGTCTTGCAGATTCGTGAGGCCTTGCCACATGAATGTAAAATGATCATGTTTTTCTGGTGACAGGAGCCCTGGAAATGTCCATGGTAGGATATGAAAAGTGAAAAATGTTTGCAAAGAATTCAGGTGTTGTCTTGATATCTGGAAAAACCATGACTGCCAGATCAAAACTGAATTTAGTTGGTGATAATCCTGTGTAAACTTCTACCTCCATTTGGCTTTTCACCAACTGTAGAACATACCAAGCTTTTATATTGCAATATCACATTACTTTACTACATCTGTAGAGTTTAAGCTCTAAATCAAAGCTATTATTTCCATTTCTCCTCCTGAAATTCTTTTAACATTTTATTTTATAGTGGAGTAATAGCTGATTAACAATATATTTTTTTTTAATTTCAGGTGGACAGCAAAGAGACTCAGCTATACATATATATGTATCCATTCTCCCCTAAACTCCCTTCCCATCCAGGCTTCCACATAACATTGAGAAGAGTTCCCTGTGCTATACAGTAGGACCTTGTTGGCTATCTGTTATATATATAGGAGTGTGCATATGGCAATCCCAAATTTCCTAACTATCCCTCTTCCTCCCTAAATATATATATATGTATTTACATATATATATATGTAAAAGTGAAAGTCCCTCAGTCATATCCAACTCTTTGAGACCCCATGGACTAAATAGTCCATGGAATTCTCCAGGCCAGAATACTGGAGTGGGAAGCCTTTCCCTTCTCCAGGGGATCTTCCCAACCCAGGGATCAAACCCAGGTCTCCCACATCACAGGCGGATTCTTTACCAGCTGAGTCATGAGGTATATTGGACTGCCCAAGACTGAATTGGGAAAAAAATTTGGAGCTATCCTTTTATCCCATTAGCACTTTTATACATGAATTCTTCCTGATCAAAAGAATCCTCTCTATAATTTAATACTTTCAGAGAGGAAGCAAGTAAAACAAAAGCATTATGCAATCAGCATGCATGCTAAGTTGCTTCAGTCGTGTTCAACTCTTTTGCGACCCTGTGGACTATAAGCCACCAGGCTCCTCTGCGCAAGGGATTCTACAGGCACGAATACTGGAGTGGGCTGCCACACTCTCCACCAGGAGATCTTCCCCACTCAGGGATCAAACCTGCATCTCTTGTCTCCTGCATTGGCAGGCAGGTTCTTTATCACTAGCGCCACCTGTCCGAAGTGGCTAAAACTGTAATTTGAGTTGGCTCAAAGGGCACCACCCACAAGGTCATGTTAACTTCCCTTCCACATTGTGAACCTTATTTAACTAACATCCTCTGTTTCTGGGTTCCCCCAGAAGACTGGGGGAAGTTCCACAAGACTGAATTTGGTTGGTCATTTAAAATACAACAGATTGATAAAAGCTTGAGTCATTCCCTTTTCTGGTTTCCTGGATACTCAAATGGGTGAGTTCCTAGCTCTTTTGGCCCCTCTTAGGGACAGTGAAAACATGACCACATCTCTCTCTACTCTTCTCCCCCCTTTTCACACCCTAAGGAATTCAAATTCATTAGGAAGGAGAGAGAGATTAGAGGACATAGGAGATATTGGCTTCATTCCATTAGGCAAGATGCATTCACATTTGGTTTCTAATAATGTGGCAATTGCTTCTGGTGCAACTAAATGAACTCCTACTGTTTTTTGTCTACCTAAAGCTTTGAATCATATGGTTTTGATTACTAACACCACTTATTTAGCATGGGGAACCTCTTTACTCAGCAGCTATAGACACATGCTTTTGGACTAAGGGTGTGGGATTTGCACCGTTTGGTTCACTTCTTCTTGACTCACAGGGTGGCAACAATTTTAAAGCAGTCTTTTTTAAGATGTGGCATCTGCTGCTCCATTTCCATAACACGTCTTTCAAGCTCTCATCCATTTTCAACATAAGGGACAATGGAATGTTTTAGATTTCTTCATAATTACTTTCTCCTTCTGCAGTAGGTCACCTTTATTAGCATTGCAAACCCAATCCAGAGCAATAGGAAGCTGAAATCTAGCCAGTCCTTCTATGTCTTTCTGGGTGAGTTCATTCACCTCAGGGAAAACTCGCTCAGAGCCAAAGATCCTTTATTCCAACCAGCATGAGACCTCACATTGCTGTCTCCAAACTGATCAAAGTTTGGCATGATAAATGCAGCAGGAGAAGGGCCATAAGACGCTACAATTATTAACATTTTTCCTTAGCAAGGATTACATATCTTTATATACTGTTTTCTAAGTGGAGCAGCCAAAGTTCTAACCATATACCTGATGCACATCCACAGTGATTGTAAGTTTCCCTCTTTATCTGCTCACTGATACCGTGGTTTTGTAATCATTTAATGAAAGGAGTCTTAATCTTATACCCATCCAAGATGTATTTCAGTGCTGTTTTAGTTGTTATAAAGGGGCAAGCTGTAGATTGATGGACATATTAATGAGGAAGGTTTCCCACATGAAGGAGAATTAGCAACAATCATAGCTCTATTCAGGCCACAGTAATCGAACTTAATTCCTGGCAATAAACAGACATGATTCATTGCCTAGGTGACCTACAGTTTAGTTAACATGTTGACTGCTGAATCCCATGAACTTTCCATATATTCTATTAAGTAGATTTGAGGCCTTCATTCTTCATTTTTGGAAAGTCAAATTTCTTGCTTTTTCTTATTAAAGTATACTCAATTTTCAGTATTATTTTTAGTTGAATAATATGCTGATATTGTTATAGATTATAATTAATAGAAAGTTATTATAAACATTGAATATATTTCTCATGGTTTACAATATATCCTTGCTGCTTATTTATTTTATACATTTGTGTCTCTTAATCCCACATCCCTATCTTGCCCACTGGTAACCATTAGTTTGTTTTCTATGAGTCTGTTTCTGGCTTGTTATATGCATTTTTGTTTTAATATTTAGATTCTATAAACAGGTGATGTCAGAGTATTTGTCTTTGTCTGACGTATTTCACTATATACTCTCTAGGTGCATCCACATTGTTGAAAATGACAGAATTACATCCTTTTTTTTTTATGGCTTACATACCATTGTGTGTGTGTGTGCACCACATCTTCTTTACCCATTCATTTGTCAATGAGCACTTAGGTCATTTCCATATCTTGGCTACAGTAATAATGCTGCTATGAACTGAAGGTACATGTATCTTTTTAAAATAGTCTTTTTGTTTTCTTCAGATATATACTCATATACTAGTTCTATTTTTAGTTCTTTGAGGGACCTCTGTAAAGTTTTCCACAGTGACTGCCCAAAAGCGCAACCGACCAACAGTGTCCAAGGAATCCCTTTACTCACATCCTTGCCAACATAGTTAATTGGTGGAGATCTTAGGGTTCTCTCTATATAGCATTGTGTGTTGTCTGCAAATAGTGATAGCTTTACTTCTTTCTTTCTAATCTGGATGCCTTTTAATGCTTTTTGTTGTCTAATTGCTATGACTAGGACTGCCTATATTGACTATATTAAGTAAAAGAGGTGAGAAAGGGACTGTTGTCTTGTTTCTGATTTTAGATTAAAAACTTCCAGCTTTTGATTCTTGATTGTGATGTTAACTGTTGCTTTATCATAAATGTACTTTACTATGTTGAGATATATTCCCTCTAGATCAACTTTAATGAGAAACTTTATGATGAAGGAATGTCAACTTGTTTGGAAACTTAGTGATCATATGATATCTATCCTTCCTTTTGTTAATATGGTGTATCACATTAATTAAATTGAAATATCAAACCATTCTAGTATACCTGGAATAAATCCTACTTGATCATGGCATATGATCCTTTATATACATTGTTTAATTCAATTTGATAATAATTTGAGTATTTTTACATCTATATTTACTGGAAGTACTGGCATGTAATTTTTTAATATTTTAGTATGCTTATCTGGTTTTAGTATCATGGTAATGATGACCTAGACAGCATATTAAAAAGCAGAGATATTACTTTGCCAACAAAGGTCCCTCTAGTCGAAGTTTTGGTATTTCCAGTGGTCATGTATGGATGTGTGAGTTGGACTATAAAGAAAGCTGAGGGCCAAAGAATTGATGCTTTTGAATTGTTGTGTTGGAGAAGATTCTTAAGAGTCCCTTGGACAACAATGAGATCCAACCAGTCCATATTAAAGTTGAAACTCCAATACTTTGCCCACGTGATGTGAAGAGCTGACTCATCTGAAAAGAACCTGATCCTGGGAAAGATTGAGGGCAGGAAGAAAAGGGGGTGACAGAGGATGGGATGGTTGGATGGCATCACCAACTCAATGGACATCAGTCTGAATAAGCTCTGGGAGTTGCTGATGGACAGGGAGTTCTGGCATGCTGCAGTCCATGGGGTCACAAAGAGTTGGACACGACTGAGCAGCTGAACTGAACTGAGCATCTTTTTGTGTGCCTCTTGGCCATCCCTATGTTGAAACTTAATCTCCACTTTGAAGATGTTTGGAGCTTGGATTTTGGGGAAGTGACTAGATCAGGAGGATGGAGCCCTCCTGAATGGAACTAATACTCTTATTAAAAAAAAAAAAAAGACTCCTGAGAACTTCCTCCTCCTTTCTACCATGTAAAGACAAAGTGACAAAAAGTCTATGAATCAGGAAGTGGATCCTCACCAGCCACTAAATCTGCTAATGTCTTGATATTGAACTTCCCAAGCATCAGAAAGGTGATTAATTTCTGTTTTTTATAAGATACCTCATTTATGGTATTATGTAATGGCAACCCAAATGAAGACAGTTTTAGCCACGGTTCCTAAAGGCCCATGGAAAGAAAACAGGTAGCATCAACCATGCAGAAAGTTGTGTTATAAGAGAGAGGATCCATGAGTCTTTGGAAGCCAACTCTGTAATACTGAACAATATAATTGTTAGACCACAGTTCCAGAGGGAAACACTATCTCTTTCTTCCAAGGAGGTAAGTAAATTTGCTCTTTTCTCTGGGAAGGAGACACTACATCTTTGAAAGTTATTTTGTTGTTGTTCAGTTGCTCAGTTATGTCTGACTGTTTCTGACCCTGTGGACTGCTGCATGCCAGGCTTCCCTGTCCTTCACCATCTTCTAGAGTTTGCTCAAGCTCATGTCCATTGAATCAGTGATGCCATTCAACCATCTTGTCCTCTGTCATTCCCTTCTCCTCCTGCCTTCAACCCAGCATCATGGTCTTTTCTAGTGAATCGATGCTTTGCATCAGGTGGCCACAATATTGGAGATTCAGCTATAGCATCAGTCCTTCCAATGAACATTCAGTGTTGATTTTCTTTAAGATTGACTAGTTTGATGTCCTTGCTGTCCAAGGGACTCTCAAGAATCTTCTCCACCATCACAGTTCCAAGGCATAAATTCTTCAGACCTCAGCCTTTTTTTTTTTTTACTGAAGAATAATTGCTTTACAGAATTTTGTTGTTATCTGTCAAACCTCAACATGAATCATCCATAGATATGCATATATCCTCTCTCTTCCAAATCTCCCTCCCATCTCCCTCCCCATCCCCCTCTAGATTGATCCAGAGCCCCTGTTTGAGTTTCCTGAGCCATCAGCAAATTCCTGTTGGCTATCTATTTTACAGATGGTAATGTAAGTTTCTATGTTACTCTCCATACATCTCACCCTCTTATTCCCTCTCCCCACGTCCGTAAGTCTATTCTCCATGTCTGTTTCTCCATTGCTGCCCTGTAAATAAATTGTTCAGTGCCATTTTTCTAGATTCCATATATATACATTAGAATACAATATTTCTGTTTCTCTTTCTGACTCACTTCATTCTGTACAATAGGTTCTAGGTTCATCCACCTCATCAGAACTGACTCAAATACATTCCTTTTTATGGCTGAGTAATATTACATTGTGTATATGTACCACAACTTCTTTATCCATTCATCTGTTGATGGACATCTAGGTTGCTTCCATGTTCTAGCTATTGTAAATAGTGCTGCAATGAAAAATGGGGTACATGTGTCTTTTTCAATTTCGGTTTGCTTAGAGTATATGCCTAGGAGTGGGATTGCTGGATCATATGGTGTTTTTATTCTTAGTTTTATAAGGAATCTCCATAGCATCTTCCATAGTGGCTGTATCAATTTACATTCCCACCAACAGTGCAAGAGTGTTCCCTTTTCTCCACACCGTCTCCAGCATTTATTATTTGTACATTTTTTGATGGCCATTCTGACTGGTGTGGGGTGATATCTCATTGCAGTTTTGATTTGTGTTTCTCTAATAATGAGAGAAAAACCATTCTCTAATAATGAGAGAAAACCCACTGGAAAAACCATTGCCTTGACAAGAAAGGTCCGTCTCATCAAGGTAATGGTTTTTACAGTAGTCATGTATGGATGTGAGAGTTGGATTATTAAAAAAACTGAGTGCTGAATAATTGATGCTTTGTAACTGTGGTGTTGGAGAAGACTCTTGAGAGTCCCTTGGACTGAAAGGAGGCCAACCAGTCCATCCTAGAGGAAATTGACCCTGAGTGTTCATTGGAAGGACTAATGTTGAAGCTGAAACTCCAATAGTTTGGCCACTGGATGCGAAGAGCTGACTCATTTGAAAAGACCCTGATGCTGGGAAAGATTGAAGGCAGGAGGAGAAGGGGATAACAGAGGATGAGATGGTTGGATGGCATCGCTGACTCAATGGAGATAATTTGAGTAAACTCCAGGAGTTGATGATGGACAGGGAGACCTGGCATGCTGTGGTCCATGGGGTTGCAAAGAGTTGGACACACTGAGTAACTGAATTGAACTGAATAATGAGAGATATTGAGCATCTTTTCATATGTTTGCTAGCCATCTGTATGTCTTCTATGGAGAAATGTCTGTTTAGGTCTCTTTCCCACTTATTGATTGGGTTGTTTGTTTTTCTGGCACTGGATTGTATAAGCTGCTTCTATATGTTGAAAATTAATCCTTTGTCAGTTGTTTCACTTGCTGTTATTTTCTCCCATTCTGAGGGTTGACTTTTCACCTTGCTTATACTTTCCTTTGCCTTGCAAAAGTTTTTAAATTTAATCAGGTCCCACTTGTTTACTTTTGCTTTTATTTCCATTACTCTAGGAGGTAGAGGAGCAAGATCATAGAGATCTTGCTTTGATTTATGTCATTAAGTGTTCTGCTTATGTTTTCCTCTGAGAGCTTTATTGTTTCTGGTTACATTTAGGGCTTTAATCCATTTTGAGTTTAACATTCTGTATGGTGTTAGAAAGTGTTATAACTTCATTCTTTTACATGTAGCTGTCCAGTTTTCCCAGCACCTTTTATTGAAGAGGCTGCCTTTGCTTGATTGTATATTTTTGCCTCCTTTGTCAAAAATAAGGTGTATTGGTTTATTTCTGGGCTTTCTATTTTGTTCCACTGATCTGTATTTCTGTTTTTGTGACAGTACCATACTGTCTTGATGACTGTAGCTTTGTAGTATATTCTGAACTCAAGGAGGTTGCTTCCTCCAACTCCATTCTTCTTTCTCAAGACCACTTTGGCTATTCAGGGTCTTTTGTGTTTCATATGAATTGTGAATTTTTTTGTTCTAGTTCTGTGAAAAATGTCATTGGCAATTTGATAGGGATTGCATTGAATCTGTAGACTGCAGATTGCATTTGGTAGTGTAGTCATTTTCACAGTATTGAATCTTCCTACCCAGAAACATGGAATATTGCTCCATCTGTTTATGTCATCTTTGATTTCTTTCATCATTGTCTTATAATTTTTTGTCTACAGATCTTTTGTCTCCTTAGGAAAGTTTATTCCTAGATATTTAATTATTTTGGTTGCATTGGTGAATGGGATTGATTCCTTAATTTCTATTTCTGATTTTTCATTGTTATTATATAGAAATGAAAGTGGTTTCTGTGTATTGATTTTGTATCCTGTACCTTCGCTAAATTCACTGACTAGCTCTAGTAATTTTATGATACTCTCTTTAGGGTTTTCTATGTACAGTTCCACGTCATCTGCAAACAGTGAGAATGTTATTTCTTTTCTCCAATCTGGATTCCTTTTATTTATTTTTCTTCTCTGATTGCTGTAGCTAGGACTTCCAGAACTATATTGAATAATAGTGATGAAAGTGGACACCCTTATCTTGTTCCTGATCTTAGGGGGAATGCTTTCATTTTTTCACTATTGAGATTAATGTTTGCTGTAGTCTTATCATATATGGCCTTTACTATGTTGAGATAGGTTCCTTCTATGTCCATATATTGAAGAGTTTTAATCATAAATGGGTGCTGGGTTTTGTCAAAAGCTTTTTCTCCATCTATTGAGATTATCATATGGTTTTTATGTTTCAGTTTGTTAATATGCTGCTGCTGCTAAGTCTCTTCAGTCATGTCCAACTCTGTGTGACCCCATGGACAGCAGCTCACCAGGCTGCTCCATCCCTGGGATTCTCCAGGCAAGAATACTGGATCAGTTTGTTAATATGGTGTATCACATTGATTGATTTGCATACATTGAAGAATCCTTGCAAGAATTCCTCAAACAACCCCAACTTGATCATGGTGTAGAGTTTTTTGATGTGTTGCTGAATATTGTTTGCTAAAATTTTGATGAAGAATTTTGCAAAAGGTTCATCAGTGATATTGGCCTGTAGTTTTCTTTTTTTGTGTTGTCTTTGTCTGATGTTGGTATCAGGGTGATGGTGGCATCATAGAATGAGTTTGGAAGTGTTCCTTCCTCTTCAATTTTTGAAAGAATTTTAGAAGGATAGGCATTAGCTCTTCTCTAAATGTTTGATAGAATTCTGCTGTGAAGCCATCTGGTCCTGGGCTTTTGTGTTTTGGGAGATTTTTGATCACAGCTTCAATTTCAGTGCTTGTAATTGGGTTATTCATAATTTCTATTTCTTCCTGGTTCAGTCTTGGAAGATTGAACTTTTCCAAGAATCTTCCATTTCTTCCAGGCTATCAATTTTATTGCCATATAGTTGCTCATAATAGTCTCTTATAATCATTGTATTTCTGCATTGTCTGTTGTAACCTCTCCTTTACATTTCTAATTTTGTTGATTTGATTCTTCTCTCTTTTTTTCTTGATGAGTCTGTCTAAAGATTTGTCAATTTTGGTTTATTTTCTCAAAGAAACAGCTCATAGTTTTATTAATCTTTACTATTGTATCTTTCATTTCTTTTACATTTATTTCTGCTTGGATCTTTATGATTTCTTCCCTTCTACTAATTTTGGGTTTTTTTTTGACTCTTCTTTTTCCAGTTGCTTTAGGTGTAAAGTAAGGTTGTCTATTCGATGTTTTTCTTGTTTCTTGAGGTAGGATTGTATTATAAACTTCCCTCTTAGAACTGCTTTTGCTGCATCCCATAGGTTTTGAGTTGTCATGTTTTCATTGCCATTTGTTTCTAGAAATTTTTTGATTTCCCTTTTGATTTCTTCAGTAATCTGTTGGTTATTTAGAAATGTGTTGTTTAATCTCCATGTGTTTGTGTTTTCTACAGTTTTTTTCTGTTGTTGTTGTTGTAATTGGTGTCTAGTCTCATATCATTGTGCTCAGAGAAGATGCTTGATAAGATTTCAATTTTCTTAAATTACTGAGGTTTGATTTGTGACACAAGATGTGGTCTATCCTGGAGAATGTTCCATGTGCATGTGAGAAGGTTTATTCTTCTGCATTTGGATGGTTGTCCTGGAGATATCAATGAGATCCATCAATTCTGATGAATCATTTAACACTTGTGTTTCCTTATTAATTTTCTGTTTTGATGATCTGTCCATTGGTGTGAGTGGGGTGTTAAAGTCTCCTACTATTATTGTGTTACTGTCAATTTCTCCTTTTATGTCTGTTAATGTTTGTCTTATGTATTGAGGTGCTCCTATGTTGAGTGCATAGATATTTACAATTATTATGTCTTCCTCTTGGATTGATCCCTTTATCATCATGTAGTGTCCTTCCTTATCTCTTGTAATCTTCTTTATATTAAGGTCTATTTTGTCTGATATGAGGATTGCTACTGCAGAATTTTTTTTGCTTCCCATTTGCATGGAATATATTTTTCTATTCTCTCACTTTCAGTCTTTATGTGTCTTTAGGTCTGAAGTGGGTTTCTTGTAGACAGCATATATATGGGTCTTATTTTTTTCTTCATTCAGCTAGTCTGTGTCTTTTGGTAGGAGCATTTAACCCATTTACATTTTAAGTAATTATTGATATATATGCTCCTCTCGCCATTTTCTTAATTGTTTGGGGTTGATTTTGTAGATCTTTTTCTTCTCTTGTATTTCTTGACTATATACGTCCCTTTAACATTTGTTGTAAAGCTGGCTGTACTGAATTCTCTTAACTTTTGCTTGTCTGAAAAGCTTTTTATTTCTCCATTAACTTTGAATGAGATCCTTGTCAGGTACCATAATGTTGGTTGTAGATTTTTCCCTTTAGTATTTTAAATATATCCTGCCATTTCCTTCCGGCCTGCACAGTTACGGTTGAAAGATTAGCTGTTAAGTGTATTGGATTTCCCTTTTATGTTACTTGTTGCTTCTCCCTTGCTGCTTTTAATATTCTTTCATTGTGTTTAGTCTTTGTTAGTTTGATTAATATGTGTCTTGGCATGCTTCCCCTTGGGTTTATCCTGTATAGGACTCTTTCTGCCTCTTGGACTTGACTGACTATTTCCTTTTCTATGTTGGGGAAATTTTCAACTATAATCTCTTCAAAAATTTTCTCATACCCTTTCTTTTTCTCTTCTTCTTCTGGGATCCCTATAATTTGAATGCTGGTGTGCTTGATATTGTCCCAGAAGTCTCTGAGACTATCTTCAGTTCTTTTCACTCTTTTTACTTTATTCTGCTCTTCAGTAGTTATTTCCACCATTTTATCTTCCAGCTCACTGATTTGTTCTTCTGCTTCAGATATTCCGCTATTGTTTCCTTCTAGAGTATTTTTAATTTCAGTAATTGTGCTGTTTATCTCTGTAGGTTTATTCTTTAATTCTAGGTCTTTGTTAATTGATTCTAGAATTTTCTCCATTTTGTTTTCAAGGTTTTTGATCATCTTTACTATCACTATTCTGAATTCTTTTTCAGATAGTTTGCCTATTTCTTCTTCATTTATTTGGATTTCTGTGTTTCTAGTTTGTTCCTTCATTTACATAGTATTTATCTGCCTTTTCATTATTCTATTTTAATTTATTGTGTTTGAGGTCTCCTTTTCCAAGGCTTCAAGGTAGAATTCCTTCTTCCTTTTGGTTTCTGCCCTCCTAAGGTTGATCCAGTGGTTTGTGTAAGCTTCATATATGGTGAGATTTGTGCCTCTTGATGAAAGTGAAAGAGGAGAGCGAAAAAGTTGGCTTAAAGCTCAACATTCAGAAAACGAAGATCATGGCATCTGGTCCCATCACTTCATGGGAAATAGATGGG
>SJYT01054534.1:111448-122834 GCA_006410635.1 Cephalophus harveyi | reverse complement strand
GTATGCTGAAATACAATTGATTTTTAAATTGATTTTGTTCAGCTGCTGATTTTGCTAAATGTTCAAATGTTTGACTATTCTAAAAAATTAGTGACTGGTTTTAACATTATTTTTAGGAGTATAACACACTTATTTTAATTCAACCACTACATTCAGGGACTTTCTTTTTCCAGAAATAGTACAAAGCACATGTCATGAAAAGTTTATTATTTATATAGAAATTTTGCAAAAACTATACCAAGTATACTTTATTTTTTAAAATTTGTTTATTTTAATTGGAGGCTAATACTTTACACTTTGAAATGCACATTGCTGCTGCTGCTGCTAAGTTGCCTCAGTCGTGTCTGACTCTGTGTGACCCCAGAGACAGCATCCCACCAGGCTCCTCTGTGCCTGGGATTCTCCAGACAAGAACACTGGAGTGGGTTGCCATTTTCTTCTCCAATGCACTAGACCCAACCAAAAAGTAAGGGCATTTTAGGAAAACCAATGTGCCCCAGCTTGCTCAAGGATGTCTCAGATTTAAAATGTATCTTAGGAAGTATGTCAGTTCTGGGTAACTGCCACAGTGGTATATTAATTTTCTATTGCTGTATAATATTTCATCACAATTTTCACAGCTTAAATCTATACATATATTTACTATCTCTCAATTTTCTTGGGTCTTTATGAAAAACTCATAAGCCTACCATCAAAGTGTTATCTGGGCTACTTTTACATCTGGAAGAGCAAACTGGAGAAGAATGTGCTTCCAAACTTATTCTGGTGGTTGACCAAATTCATCTCCTTGCTGCCAAAGTCTTTCAGCAAATATAGGCCATGTGGATTTTTCTATAGGTCCTTTCACAATATGGTATCTCACTTCCTCTAAGCCAACAAGGAAAGAATCTTGAGAGTTTTGTGTATACTGCAGGTGTAGTCATATATTAATTTAGATCTACAGCTATCATCTTGTGTCCTTTGCATTATAATCTAACAATCATAGGAATTAAATACCATCATCTTTGATATTGTTACAAGGAAGTCACAGGCCCCATTCATACTTGAGCAAAGGATATTATACAAGGTGTGAACATCAAGGCCATGGTCTAAAGTCTATCTGTGATAGCCCAGCCTTTAACTCCCATGATTCATGTCCCTCCAAAATGCAAAATACATTTACTCCTCTCCCGAAATTTCCAAGAGATTCATCCTGTTACACTGTTGCTTGAAAATCCCAAGATACTATTATTTAAATTAGGTTCATGTGTACATGAGACTCCTTCATGTGGTTTATTTAGTTATCATTTATTTATTTAGTTAATTATATAATTTATTTAGTTATTTAGTACAGACTACTGCAGTATTCCTTTTCATCTGAAGATCTGTAAAAGTAGAGACAAAATATCTACCATAAATGCTTCCTACATATCATGCTTTGACAAGCATATGAGAGCAATTATATACATTTCTGGTTCAAAAAGGGAGGAAAAGGAAAGTACAAAAGAATCAGTGGTCTGTGGCAGTACTATAAACTGTAAACTAACTGTAAACTATCTGTAAACTATCTCCTGAATCCAGCCTTCCAGTAGCTATTCACATCTTGGCTTGTCCTGAATTTTTTCTTGAATTTTAGCTGTGCTCATATTGTTATACTAATTTTATATGCTCTGTTTAAGCACTTAGGTGACACTGGTTTTGCTATCGCTGTTAGAAGATTTATTATTGTTATTACCTTGCTGTTTTTAATGGATTAAAGAAGTACTCCGCAGAATACATAGTATAATAAGATAAGAAAATATATCTGATAAAAGGTTAATAAGATAAATATAAACTTAAATATTGTAAGCTAACTGTTTGACTAGCCTACCTAATTTGACTTTTTAAAATATAAGTTTATTTATTTTAATTGGAGGTTAATTACTTTACAATATTGTATTGGTTTTGCCATATATCAACATGAACCTGCCATGGGTATACACGTGTTCCCCATCCTGAACCCCCCTCCTTCCTCCCTCCCCATACCAATGGAAGAAAATAGAAAGCCCAGAGATAAATCCACACACCTATGGACACCTTATCTTTGACAAAGGAGGCAAGAATATACAATGGAGAAAAGACAATCTCTTTAACAAGTGGTGCTGGGAAAACTGGTCAACCACTTGTAAAAGAATGAAACTAGAACACTTTCTAACACCATACACAAAAATAAACTCAAAATGGATTAAAGATCTGAACGTAAGACCAGAAACTATAAAACTCCTAGAGGAGAACATAGGCAAAGCACTCTCTGACGTAAATCACAGCAGGATCCTCTATGACCCAATTTGACTTTGATTTTATTGGCAAAGATAAAATACACACCTCTAGGTCATTAAAATAGCTTGACCTACTGGGAGAAAACACTCTTGAATTTTATTGATTCTTCATAAAATATAGTGAATAACATATATAAAATAAAAGAAGACTCTTGAGAGTCCCTTGAACTGCAAGGAGATCCAACCAGTCCATTCTGAAGGAGATCAGCCCTGGGATTTTTTTGAAAGGAATGATGCTAAAGCTGAAACTCCAGTACTTTGACCGCCTCATGCGAAGAGTTGACTCATTGGTAAAGACTCTGATGGTGGGAGGGATTGGGGGCAGGAGGAGGAGGGGACGACAGAGGATGAGGTGGCTGGATGGCATCACTGACTCGATGGGCGTGAATCTGAGTGACCTCCGGGAGTTGGTGATGGACAGGGAGGCCTGTTGTGCTGCAGTTCATGGGTCGCAAAGAGTCAGACACGACTGAGCAACTGAACTGAACTGAACATACTATAGAAAATATAAAAAAAAAATCTAGTGATATAGGTCTATTGATTATCTTAAAGTGTTCATATGAATCTAACTTTCATGGATTCAATGCATGATTTTCCAAAACATAAGCTTTTTTTTTTTTTTTAATTGTTGACTTTGATACATGAATTTTAGGTATACCCCATAGTGATTGATATTTTTATAGATTATGCACCATATAAGTCATGATAACACTATTGACAATATTTTATGTGCTTTTCATCTGGGGTTTACTTATTTTATAATTGATAATTTGTACCTTTAATTCCCTTCAACTAGTCCATTTCTCATTTCACTGCTTCTCTTCTGGCAAACACTAGTTCTTCTCTGTATCTGTGAGTCTACTTTTGCTTTATTTGTTTATCTAGTTTGTTTTTTAGAGGCTCAGAGGTTAAAACATCTGCCTGGAATGAGGGAGAACCGGGTTCGATCACTGGGTTGGGAAGATCCCCTGGAGAAGGAAATGGCAACCCACTCCGGTATTCTTGCCTGGAAAATTCCATGGACTGAGGAGCCTGGTAGGCTATAGTCCATGGGGTGGCAAAGAGTCAGACACAACTGAGCGACTGGATAGATAGATAGATGTGAAAATATACAGTATTTGTTTTTCTCTGCCTTATTTGACTTAGCATAGTCCTCTCTAGGTCCACACGTTTTCATAAATGACAAAATTTAATTATTTGTTATGGCTGAATAATAGTATATACACCACATCTTCCTTATTCATTCACCTGTTGATAGACACTAAAGCTATTTCCATATTTTGGCTATTGCTCATAATTCTGCAATGAATATTGAGGTTCACATATCTTTTCAAATTTCTGTTTTCATTTTTTTCAGATTAATATTCAGGAGTGGACTTGCTGGATCATCAGAAACTTTTTAATGTTTTGAACATCAATATTTTCAATACTGACTATATCAATCTACATCCTATGAACGTTTACAAGAGTTCCCTTTTCTTCACATTTTTGCCAATATTTGTTATTCCTTGTCTTTTTGATGATAGTTATTCTGATAGATATGAGGTGATAGCTCATTGTTTTGATTTGTATTTCCCTGTTAGTGATGTTGAACTGTGTTTCATGTACCTGTTGGCATCTATTTATCTTCTTTGGAAAAACGTATTTTCTTCTTTTCCTGCCCATCAAAAAAAATGGTTTTGTATTTGGGTATAGTTGATTAACAATGTTGTGATAATTTCAGGTGAAAAGCAAAGGGACTCAACTCTACATATGCATGTATCCATTGTCCCCCAAATTCCAGCAATCCTCCTGCCCATCTTAATGGAATTATTGTTTATTTATTTACCTATTTGGTATTCATATTGAGTCGTATGGATTCTTTATATATTTTCCTTTAAAGAGACAATGGAGATATAGTTTGAAAATATCATTTTAGTGGAGATATAATTTCAAAAATCTTAATGCAGAATAGTTTGAAAATATCTTCTTATGTTCATCATTCTTATTTTTTTTCTTTGTTCATATTTTCCTTGACTGTGAAAAAGGTTTTTAGTTTGATTTGGTTGCATTTGCTTGTTTTGCTTTTATTTCCACTGCCTGAAGAAACATTTAAAACAATATTGCTAATCCCAAAGAGTGTACTGTATATATTATTTCTATTTTAAAACTTTAATCACTTCCAGTCTTACATTTAACCCTTTAAACCATTTTGAGTTTGTTTTTGTATCTGGAGTTAGAAAATATATAGTTTTAACTTTTATGTGCAGCTGTGAAAATATATGATAAAATGTGGTCCAGTGGAAATGGTAATGAGAAACCACACTAGTATTCTTGCTACAACAACTCCATGAACAGTACAAAAAAAAAAAAAAAAGGATATGACACCAGAAGATGAGTCCCCCAGGTCAGAAGGTGTCCTATATGCTACTGGGGAAGAGCAGAGGGCAATCACTAATAACTCTAAATGAGTGAAGCAACTGGGCCAAAGCAGAAATGACAATCAGCTATGAATGTGTCTGGTGGTGAAAGTAAAGTCCAGTGCCATAAAGAGCAATCAATATTGCATAAGAACCTGGAATATTAGGTCCTTAATCAAGGTAAATTGGACATGGTCAAGCAGGAGATGACAACAGTAAAAATAGACATTTAGGATGTCTGTTTTGTCAAGAAAACACACTGGTCAGAGCAAAAACCCTTTTTCAACAACCCAGGAGATGACTCTACACGTGGACATCACCAAATGCTCAATATTGAAATCAGATTGATTATGTTCTTTGCATCTGAAGATGGAGAAGCAGAATATAGTCAGTAAAAAACAAGATCTGGACCTGACTGTAGCTCAGATCATTAGCTGCTTATTGCAAAATCCACACTTAAACAGAAGAAAGTAGGGAACATCCTGGGCCATACAAATATGACCTAAATCAAATCACTCATTATTATACAGTATGGGTGACAAATATATTCAAGGGATTAGATCAGATAGAGTGCCTGAAGAACTATGGACAGAGGTTTGTAACATTGTAGAGGAGATAGTGAACAACATCATCCCAAAGAAAAAGAAATGCAAGAAGGCAAAGTACTTGTCTGAAGAGGACTTAAAAATAGTTGAGGAAGGAAGAGAAGCAAAAGGCAAGGGAGAAAAGAAAGGTTGTACTCAAGTGAATGCAGAGTTCCAGAGAATAGCAAGGTGAGATTTAAAAAAACGTTCTTAAATGAACAATGCAAAGAAATGGAAAACAATAGAATGGGAATGAGTAGCGATCTCTTCAAGAAATTTAGAGATACCAAGGGATTATTTCATGCAAGAATGGGTGTGATAAAGGACACAAATGGTAGAGATATAACAGAATCAGAAAAGGTTAAGAAGAAGTAGCAAGAATATACAGAAGAACTATAGAAAAAAAAAAACCTAATGACCCGGAAAACCACAATGATGTGGTCACTCACCTAGAGCCAGACATCCTATAGTGTGAAGTCGAGTGGGCCTCAGGACACACTGCTACAAAAAACTAGCGGAGGTGATGGAATTCCGGCTGAGCTATTTCAAATCCTAAAAGACGATGCTGTGAAAGTGCTTCACTCAATATGCCAGCACATTTGGAAAACACAGCAGTGGCCACAGGACTGGAAAAGGTCAGTTTTCATTTCAATCCCCAAAAAAGGCAATGCCAAAGAATGATCAAACTACCATACAGTTGTGCTCATTTCACTTGCTCGGAAGGTTATGCTAAGTCCTTCAAGCTAGGCATCAGTTCAGTTCAGTTCAGTCACTCAGTCATGTCCGACTCTTTGTGACCCCATGAATCGCAGCACGCCAGGCCTCCCTGTTCATTACCATCTCTGGGAGTTCACTGAGACTCACATCCATCGAGTCAGTGATGCCATCCAGCCATCTCATCCTCGGTTGTCCCCTTCTCCTCCTGCCCCTAATCCCTCCCACCATCAGAGTCTTTTCCAATGAGTCAACTCTTCGCATGAGGTGGCCAAAGTACTGGAGTTTCAGCTTTAGCATCATTCCTTCCAAAGAAATCCCAGGGTTGATCTCCTTCAGAATGGACTGGTTGGATCTCTTGAAGTGATGGGACCAGATGCCATGATCTTCGTTTTCTGAATGTTGAGCTTTAAGCCAACTTTTTCACTCTCCTCTTTCACTTTCATCAAGAGGCTTTTTAGCTCCTCTTCACTTTCTGCCATAAGGGTGATGTCATCTGCATATCTGAGGTTATTGATATTTCTCCCGGCAATCAGCAGTACATAAACCAAGAACCTGTAAATGTGCAAGCTGGGTTTAAAAAAAGGTAAAGGAAACAGAGATCAAATTGTAAACATTCACTGGATCATGGAGGAAGCAAGGGAATTCCAGAAAAAGATCAAGTTTTGTTTCATTGATTGTGGGAAAGCCTTTGACTGTGTGGATCACAATAAACTGTGGAACATTCTTAAAATTGTGGGAATACCAGATCACCTTACTGTCTCCTAAGAAACCTGTATGCAGTTCAAGATGCAACAGAACCAGATGTGGAAAAACTGACTGGTCCAAAACTGGGAAATGAATATGACAAGGCTCGCTATTGTCACCTGCTTATTTAATTTGTATGTGGAGTATATTATGCAAAATGTCATGCTGCAGGAACCACAAGCTGGAATCAAGATTGCCAGGAGAAAAAGCTGCAAACTCAGACATGCAGATGATATTCTAAAGAAAGAAAATGAAGAGGGAAAAAAATAGCCCCTTTGAGGTGAAAGAAGAGAGTGAAAAAGCTGGCTTGAAATGCAACATGGAAAAAAAACTAAGATCATGGCATCCTGTCGGATCACTTCATGGCAAATAGAAAGGGGAAAAGTGAAAGAAGTGACAGATTTTATTTTCTTGGGCCCCAAAATCACTACAGATGGTGACAGCAACCATGAAATTAAAAGACGCTTGCTCCTTGGAAGGAAAGCTATGATAAACCTAGGCAGTACATTAAAAAGTAGAGACATCACTATGTTAACAAAGGTCCATAAAATCAAAGCTATGGTTTTTCCAGTAGTCATCAGTCAGTTCAGTCACTCAGTCATGTCTGACTCTTTGCAACCCCATGAACTGCAGCATGACAGGTTTCCCTGGCCATCACCAACCCCCAGAACTTACTCAAATTCATGCCCATCAAGTCAGTGATGCCATCCAACCATCTCATTCTCTGTCATCCCCTTCTCCTCCTGCCTTCAATCTTTCCCAGAATCAGGGACTTTTCCAATGAGTCAGTTATTTGCATCAGGTGGCCAAAGTATTGGAGTTTTAGTTACAGCATGAGTCCTTCCCATGAACATTCAGGACTGATTTCCTTCAGCATTGACTGGTTTGATCTCCTTGCAATCCAAGGAGCTCTCAAGAGTCTTCTCTGGTAGTCATGGAAGTCTATACATTGTCAAGGCTATATATGTCACCCTGCTTATTTAACTTATATGCAGAGTACATCATGTGAAATGCTGGACTGGATGAAGTACAAACTGGAATCAAGATAGCCAGGAGAAATATCAATAGCCTCAGATATGCAGATGATACCACACTTACGCAGAAAGCAAAGAACTAAAGAACCTCTTGAAGTGAAAGGGGAGAGTGAAAAAGATGATTTAAAATTCAACATTCAGAAAATGAAGATCTTGGCATCTGGTCCCATCAATTCAAGGCAAATAGATGGGAAAACAATGGAAACAGCGACAGACTTTATTTCCTTCGGCTCCAAATCACTGCAGAGAGATGGTTTGATGACATTACTCATTCAGTGGACATGAGTTTGAGCAAGCTCTGGGAGATGTTGAAGGACAGAGAAGCCTGGGGTGCTGCAGTCCATGGGGCTACAAAGAGTAGTATATGACTGAGTGAGTGAACAGCAAATGTTAGTCTGATCACCAAAAAATTGATGCTTTTGAATTGTGGTGCTAGACAAGACTCTTAAAAGTCCCTTGGAGTGTGAAGTGATCAAAAGAGTCAATTCTAAAGGAAAGCAACCCTAAATATGACTGATGCCAAAGCTGAAGCGCCAGTGCTTTGTCCTCCTGGTGTGAAGAGCTGATTAATTGTAAAACACCCTGATGCTGGGAAATATTGAAGGCAAAAGGAGAAGGGTGTGGCAGAGAATGAGATAGTTAAATAGTATCATTGACTCAATGGGTATAAATTTGAGCAAACTCTGGAGATAGTGGATACAAAGAAGCCTGGCATGCTCTGGGTCACAAAGAGTTTGATATCACTTTTCAATGAACAACAGCAAGAATCATGTTTTCTAGTACCCCTTGTGAAGCAGTTTCCCCAATCCCATTTTATAGTCTTTTCTATTATTTCATATTATTTTGACTGTATGTGCATGGGTTTATCTCTATGCCTTCCCTATTCCATTGATCTGTGTATTTGTTTTTGTGCAGGTACCGTACCATTCTGATTACCATAGTTTTGTGATATAATTTTAATTCAGAAAGCATTATATCTCTAGCTTTCCACTTATTTCCTAAGGTTGCTTTAGATATTCAGGGTCTTTTGTAGTTCCATGTATGTTTTATGATTATTTGTTTTAGTTATATGAAAAATGTCATGCATATTTTAATAGGAAATGCTTTGAATCTGTAAATTGTTTGGGGTATTATAGATATTTTTTACCAATACTATTCATCTTGTCTGTGAACTCAATATATCTTTTTATTTATTACCATGTATATTTTAATAGGAATTGCATTGAATCTGTAAATTGCTTTGGGTAGTATATTTTTAACAGTGCTCTTCATCCTCTTCATAAACTCAGTATATCTTTTTATTTCCTATATGTATTGTCTTTAACTCTCTCATGAATGTCTTATAGTCTTCAGGGTATACTCTTTCTTCTCTCTTTTACCTTATTGGATAAATTTGTTGTGGGACACAATATTACTACAGAGAACTCCATTTGTTTCTAAACACTAATATTGAACTATCAGAAATATCAAGAAAAAAAATCTCATCTATAAATACATCCAAAAAAAAAAACCCTCCAGCAACAAATTTTTAAAGTTTTTTGATGGATTTCTTAATGTTTTCTATTATAGACTCTGTCTTCTCTGTGGCTCAGGGATCTGCCTGCCAAGAATCTGCCTGCCAATTTTGGAGATGCAATAGATGAGGGTTTGATTCCTGGGTTGGGAAGATTCCCTGGAGAAGACAATGGCAACCCACTTCAGGGTTCTTGCCAGGAAAACCCATGGACAGAGAAAGCTGGTAGTCCATGGGATCACAAAGAGTTGTATATAACTTAGTGCCTGAACAACAATTCAAGTACCAGGTCATCTGTAAATAGTGACTGGTTTACTTCTTGTTTTCCAATTTGGATTCATTTATGAATGATTTTTTTTTTAAGATATCTTCCTTCCATACTCACTTTGTTGAGAGTTTTTGTTATGAATTAATGGTGAATTTTGTCAAATGCTTTTCTGCATCTATTGATATGATCAGGTGGTGTTTATACTTTTATTAATGTGGTATATCATATTGACTGATTTGTGGTATAGAGCCATCCTTCCATTTTTGGAATATATTCCACTTCATTATGATATATGATTCCTATAACGTTTATATAATTCAGCTTGCTAGTAATTCATTGAGTATTTTCGCATCGATGTTCATTAGCAATATTGGCCTATGATTATATTTTGTGTATGGTCCTCTCCTGGTTTTGGCATCACATTATTAACCTTGTAGAAAAAGTGTGGAAACATTCTCTTCTCTTTAATATTTTGGAGTAATTTGAGAATAGATAATACCTCTTTTAAAAAATATTTTGCAGAATTCCCTTGTGAAACCATATCATCTTGGACTTCTGTTTACTGGGAATTTTTTTGTTGCTGATTCAATTTAATTTTCCATAATTATTATCTTCATATTTTCTATTTATTTCTGATTCAGTTTTGAAAGAATGTATGTTTCTAGGAATTTATCCATTTCTTCTAGGTTGTCAACTTTGTCGATGCATAGTTATTTATACTATTCTCTTGTGAGAACTATCTTCATTTTTTTAAGTTGGAAATGCATAAAAAGCATGATTTGTTAGCACCCAATATACAGAAGAACATTTTCATTTCTATTTAAAGCAAGGATTTTCAAGTAAAGAATATTTAAGGGACAACGTTATTCCTTCAGTTAAACTTTTTTTTAAATTTTAAATTTATTTATTTTAATTGGAGGCTAATTACTTTACAATATTGTATTGGTTCTACCACACATAAACATGAATCCGCCACGGGCATACACGTGTTCCCCATCCTGAACCCCCCTCCCACCTCCCTCCCCTACCATCCCTCTGCTCCATCCTAGTGTTCTTTTTGTTTTTGCTGTTCTGCTTGAGTGACATTCAATATTCTATATTTCAGGTCACTTATGCATTCTTCTGTATCACCTAATCTGTCGTTAATTTCTTCTACTGCATTCTTCATTTGATATTGTATTCTTCAGCTCTATTTCATTTGTATATTTTTCTAGTTTTTTGTTGACATTCACATTGTGTTCCTCTTTTTCCAGTTTTAATGATCATTTTTATTACTGTTGCTTTGAACTCTCTGTAGGATACATTACTTATTTCTGTTTGATTTTTTTTTCTTAGCATTTCATCTTGTTCTTTCATTTGAAATATATTTCTTTCATCTCATATTTCATTACTTTCTGTGTGTGTTTCTGTGAATTAAGCAAAACAGTTATTTCTTCTGGTCTTGAAAGCATGGCCTTTTGTAGAATGATCTAATTAGGCTACCTGTGCCTAGTGGCTGTGACAGGAGGAGCTGGAGCCAACGTTGGCCTTGGTTGGGGCTTTTGCCAGGATGGACTGGGGGCCACTGCCTTGGTAAGGTTGACTGATGCCAGAGCCTGGTGCAGGTCACAGCTTCTTCCAGGATTCACCAAGATCCACTGCCATGGTGAGAGGACCTGTAGTCAAACCCCATTCCTGGCCAAGGCTTCTGCTGAAGCTTTCCAAGGGCTACCACCTTGGTGGCCCAGGGGTTTGGGGCCAGAGCCTGGCATGGCTGGAGGTTGTGTTCTGGAGCAATCTTGGAAGCCTAGCTAAAGTGCTTGAAGTATTTTTTTTTTTTTTTTTTTTTTT
>SJYT01054534.1:73851-108520 GCA_006410635.1 Cephalophus harveyi | reverse complement strand
CATGTGGTTTCTTCTACCACTAATGAAACAAATTGAATTCAAAATAAAGTTTCTTATTTTTTGGTAACAGAAAGTCAAATGCTAGGAATAAAAGAGCTGTAAAAATGGAATCACACTTAGTCTTATTCATATGAATACTAATGTTTAATTCTTCTTTTAAATTTCAAGAAAGAAAACTGGCAGTTAAAAACTGAACAAGACTTATATTTAGGTAATACTCTTTAAAAAGCCTAAAGAAAAAAAAAAACAAACATGGCATAGGGCCTAACTTATCAGTGGCATATATAATATTAGTACATTTTCTGAAATCTGGTAGTCACAATCAGTCCTGAATTAACTTTTAATTAAAAAGAACTGCTTGATACTTTTTTCTATTTTATTGTATCTTTCTTTCATTTCATTTGAACATCACTATTTTGTGCCATATTCAATATTATTCTAAAAATATTCACACATTAGTCTTCTGTTTGGTCTGAGGTCTTACCACATTCGTTTTCATTGAATTGCGCATCATCTTCAGGTTTAATGTCTTCACTGATCCCATTGACCTCATTCTGAGTGTTGCTTTCTTTCAACTCATTAAATCCTAACTTCACATTATTTACCTATTTTTCTTCTTATCTTTAAGTCACTAGATTTCTTCTTGTCTTTATCCTTGGATATTATTTTTCTCTATTCCAACTTTTGTTTCTGGCTTGCATGGCGCTCCATATTAACTTGTTAATCTTACCTATACTCATATTTTTCTCATCTATTCTGGCATCTGCTTCTTCCTCTATCTGCTTCACCTTCATGCTCCACTTCATGATCTTTTTTGTGATTCTGAGATCTGTTGCCTCTTCATTCAGAAGTTCATCTTGTGTATATATTTCATGAGCAACTTTCTTATTTCTCCATCACAAACACTTTCTTTTTCTCTTTCTACCTCTCATCTTCTTTTCCATGTATGTGTGCATGATTAGTCACTTCAGTTGTGTCTGACTCTTTGCAACGTTATAGACTGTAACCTACCAGTCTCCTCTGTACATGGGATTTTCTGGGCAAGAATACTAGAGTGGGTTGCTATTCCCTTCTCCAGGGAATCTTCCCAATCCAGGAATCAAACCCACATTTGTGTCTTCTGTATTGCAAGCAGATTCTTTAATGATGAACCACCGGGTGAATTCACCTTCTTTTCCACAGTCTTTGTTTATTTTTCTCACCAAATCATTTTCTCTTTCTCCTTGTTCTTGCTTCTCATTTTAAATCACTCTTTATGACTGGAATTTTAAGTTTCTTTTCTTTCATTCATAAAAAAAAAACCCCACAGGAGTTCTAGTTTTTTCAAAGTCCAAATATTATTTTTGTAAAAATGGTTTTCTGTCCAGATTGAGACTATCCTACTATCAAAAGAGTCCACTAACTTCCCACTTCACAAGCTTCTATTTGTTTGAACAGGGAAGCAATGTTTTTAATCATCAAGGTTGTAGATCTAAAACATATCTATCTTTTTTAAACTATTTAACTAATTTCATCATTTCCTTAGGACTCCTTTACCTTCTTGTCAGATCCTAATTATTTGATCTGCTTATTATTTTAATTATTCAACCAACTATTCAATCTGCTCCTGTAGCACATTTATTTTATTTGTTAGAATCTGAATTTTTAATTATTATTATTATTTGCCTCTAAGACAAACTGCTTCAGAGGATTGTTTAAATTTAGTGTTAATTTTTTGTGACACTTTTACAAGCAAACTCTGGAAAAGTGTTGTAAAAAAATCTCTTACAGTCAACTTTCATAAAATAAGGACTCATACTCTTTCTGTCTCATTTCATCATAATTTTTTTTCACATGTACCTACAGATATTTCTCTGGAAATGTTTGTTTTCCTTAGAGAACAATATTCTGTCTGGTAAAAAAAAAAAAATCTAGCTGTATACATTTTGTGCTTCCACATCCTGAGCCTGTACCTAATTTTGCTGATCAAGCACTCAATTCTATTTAATATTCCATTCTGCAAGCTTGGTTCACTTATTTGTTGAGTTTACTGCTACTGTTCCATTTGATTAATATCTTTCAAAAATATTTTGTCATCTGAAATTATATCTCCTCTTTCATTTACAGCAAGGTCAGAATAAGCATTTGTGCACAATTCCACAGGTCATAAACTACTGAGATGGTATTTTCAAATGCTCTTGTTGTCTCACTGCCCATAGTTGTGCTTTTTTCGTGGGGTAGGGTTTTGGTACCAGTCTATTTACTCAAAAAACAATTGTATGGCTGAAATCATGATGCTTTGTTTGGATAGTTGCTACCACCTGTCCTGATACATGCCAAAGAAAATGATGGCAACACAGCTGTCAACACTTTCAGCCAGTTCTCAGGTGGAAAAGCCTTTTCTATAGAGGAGTCCATAAGGCAAAATGGCTGTCATGGGAACACCTTCTCACCATGCTGTGAATGTAGGATACACCCAGGCCTGGTCTACAGTCCTTTTTATTGTGGATTTTAATATGGTTTTTCAACTTTTCCTTGGCTTGTCCTATGTAGTTTTGAACAAATGTCCTCATAAATTGTTGTATATGATTAATACAATTTTATCTCATTCCATCTACAGCTATGATTTTTATATTTTATATATATATATATATCATATATTTATTCTAGGCATCAACACATTCTTTCATTATGTCCAAAGATCCTTATACCTCAAACTTCAGGAATATGAAAAATATCTATACATGAGAAGATTTTATAAATACCAATTTTCTTTCAGTAAAATTATTTTATTTTCTTTTTTAAAAAATTTTTAATTTAAATTTATTTATTTTAATTGGAGGCTAATTACTTTGCAATATTGTATTGGTTTTGCCATACATCAACATGAATGGTTTAAGATATAAATCACACACTATACAATTTACCTATTTAGTGTATAAATCAATGTTTTTCTTATATTCATAGTTGTTCAAATATCATGATATTTAGGTTTTGAGATTTTTATTATCTTCCCCAAAGACACCTGAACCCATTAGAAAATCTTTCCCCAATCTTCCAGATGTAGGCAACCACTAATCTTTTTCTTATATTTAAGCTCTTGGAACTATTGGTAAAATACTTTTTAAAATGTTTTAATCTTGAAAGAAATTGCATCATAGATATTTTAACATTTTACCTTAGGGCATATATGTTTTCTATTTTGTTTGTCATTCCTGTTTACTTTGTTAATCTGTTTTCCCCTCTCCAGTTACAGATGTATGGTTGACATGCCTGGCACCTGTACCACTGCTCATACTTCTATGAAAAATAGAATCAGCGTCCTCATTCTCTTTAGCTTCCTTAGTTAATGCACTGGCTTTCTCAAACTATAGAATTTGGCACTCAAAGGTAGGGCTTCATTACCTGATACCTGTCTGTAGTAAGGCAAGGTGTTTTTAAATAATTGATCCATAGGATTTAGTTCTATCAAAACAAAGCAAACAACAACAACAACAACAAAAAAACCCTCTGACTTTAT
This sequence comes from Cephalophus harveyi, assembly GCA_006410635.1. NCBI lineage: Eukaryota > Metazoa > Chordata > Mammalia > Artiodactyla > Bovidae > Cephalophus > Cephalophus harveyi. The sequence goes on along the minus strand of SJYT01054534.1, from coordinate 105,021 downwards.
TCTCTCAGTTTAGTGAAAACATGAGTCTCTTCATTGCATACCATAACTTCTGTCTGCAAAGCACATCTTTGTTAACTTAAAATATGCGGTGTTCAACTAAAAATATATGACGTTCACTTAAGTCTAATACACACCATACCTAAATCCTGGTTAGATTTTTGTGCTTGACACAACCTAAGGTGATCTCTAATGAGTTTTAGTTAGTTAGTTCAGTTGCTCAGTCGTGTCAGACTCTTTGCGACCCCATGAATCACAGCATGCCAGGCCTCCCTGTCCATCACCAACTCCCGGAGTTCACTCAGACTCACGTCCATCGAGTCCGTGGAGCCATCTAGCTATTGCATCCTCTGTCGTCCCCTTCTCCTCCTGCCCCCAATCCCTCCCAGCATCAAAGTTCTTTCCAATGAGTCAACTCTTCACATGAGGTGGCCAAAGTACTCGAGTTTCAGCTTTAGCATCATTCCTTCCAAAGAAATCCCAGGGCTGATCTTCAGAAGGGACTGGTTGGATCTCCGTGCAGTCCAAGGGACTCTCAAGAGTCTTCTCCAACACCACAGTTCAAAAGCATCAATTCTTCAGTGCTCAGCTTTCTTCACAGTCCAACTCTCACATCCATACATGACTACTGGAAAAACCATAGCCTTGACTAGACGGACCTTAGTTGGCAAAGTAATGTCTCTGTTTTTCAATATGCTATCTAGGTTGATCATAACTTTTCTTCCAAGGAGTAAGCATCTTTTAATTTCATGGCTGCAGTCACCATCTGCAGTGATTTTGGAGCCCCCAAAAATAAAGTCTGACACTGTTTCCACTGTTTCCCCATCGATTTCCCATGAAGTGATGGGACCGGATGCCATGATCTTCGTCTTCTGAATGTTGAGCTTTAAGCCAACTATTTCACTCTCCTCTTTCACTTTCATCAAGAGGCTTTTTAGTTCCTCTTCACTTTCTGCCATAAGGGTGGTGTCATCTGCATATTTTACAGGTAATATAATCCTTTTTCCTTGAGCGCAGGTAGAATCTGTGTCTTTCTTTTAACCAAAAGAATGTGACATAGGAGATAGGATGCAGATATCTTAAGTTTCATTATATATGATTCCATTGCAGGAGACTGTAGAGATAAATTTTGCTCTTAGCTTTGACTAAGCTAATAGACAATGTGTGAATTGCCTATGGAGAAGATAATGTTGTAGGGAACAGTGGGTGTCCTCCAGAACCTCAGAGTGGCTTCCAACTGACAGTAGGAAGCTGGATCCTTCAGTCTAATATCAACAACAAAAAGAATTGTGACAAAGACCTGACTGAACCTGGGAACAATCTTCCCCAGTCAAACCTGTGGATAGAAAGAATCTCAACTTTTACTTTGATTTCAGGTTTATGAGGCTCAACAGAGAACACAACTAATATCACAGCTAAGAACAACAGAGAATACAACTAAGCCATGTCCCTACTCATAACCCAGGGAAATAGCAAGAATAATTGTTTGTTGATTCAAGCTACTAATTTTGTGGTAACTGGTACAAAGTATTAAAAAACTAATATATCTTTCTAATCTTTTCTTCAGTCCAAATCTATTACTGTTATGTTAAACTATCACTTATTATTTCTCTATTTAATTTTACATATATATATATATATATATATGACTTTGTCCAGATTGTTTCCTCTACTTAGAATCTTTGCTTACCTAGTATATCCTTGCCTAGAATCTCATTTACTCTTTAAAATGAAATCATAATTCTTATCTTCACTTATGTGTAGTAGTCAAAATTATAAGCTTATATATTATATAATAATGAATGATTTTGCCTATTTTTGTAAGCATAGAGCTTGCATAATTTTAATTAATGAAAAATCATACTGCTGTTTAAAATAATGACTTGTGGAATGTAAAGCATTCAATAGACTATAAGCACAAAATTTTTCAATCACAGCTTTAACTTTATGAACTGAATTATCCCTTTCTTAGTTCCACCATGATTTTATAGTACCCTGAAAATATAGAAAAGTTGCTCATATTTTTCATGATAAGACTGTGCTATTCCAATGTGGTAGCAACTAGCTACATGCTATTGTTTACATGTATATTTAGAATAATTAAAATTAAACAAATTTTAAGATTCAATTTTCCATTTAGACTAACCACATTTTAAGTGCTCAGTTATCATGTGTAGATAATATCTATAATATTAGACTGTGCTGCCCTGATAGCTCAGTTGGCAAAGAATCTCCCTGCAATGCAGGAGATTCTGCTTTGATTCCTAGGCTGAGAAGTCCCCTGGAGAAAGGAAGAGCTATCCACTCCAATATTCTGGCCTGGAGAATTTCATGGACTGTATAGTTCATGGGTCTGCAAAGAGTTGGACACGAGTGAGTGACAGTCACTTTCTCTTTCATTGGACAGTGCATACATAGAATGATAGAATGGTTTCTGCATCACATCTAAACTGTAGAATAATATTTATGAGACTTTATACCCAAAATATGTTAATACATTTTAAATATAACCTTGAAATCTAATTTTATTTTTTTCAATGTCACTGGATAAAAATAGGAAAACTCCCTATTTTTTGTCAGCACTACAAATGTTTCTCCTTCTAGGAACTTCTTAAGAAAGTTATATCAAGTTGTATGTGTCTCTTTTCCACAAGAAAGCTGCATGGTACAATAAAATGAAAATAAATTACAGGATACATCTTTTGAAGAACTCTATCATTATCTATACTTGAATACCTTGGATGCATTGAAAATAAGACCGAGGAAAGAGAGAGACAGAAATACTGAGAGAGATGATAAAGAGAAAGCAGGCAGAGATGGGGAGATGAAGGAAGGGTATAACAGAAGACATTTCTGATCCCACAATTATATTAGAGAAAATAAATTCTGCCTGTCAGGCTCAGAGATGCTCATCCACAAGAGTGTATGCATCCTCTACAATCATATGACCAAAGATCACATGAAATAAACCAGATCTAAAACCATAAGTCAATTTGATAACCAAAAGCTTTTACCTTTCAGAAAGATAATGAAATGGGGGGGGAGTGTAAAATCTAGGTATCCCTAAACACTGCAATTATATGACCTGCTCCCAAAATGGAGCAGTAGTGTCCTATTTTTCTGATTATCTTTCTTCCTGAAATATCTGCCTCATTGTAAGAAAAATGTTTTGACACAGAAAACACATGTGGGAAGACATTACTTAGTTTGGTAGATTTTAAAATATTTTTTAAAATTTCCAAATTGAAGTTTGTACTTGACATTAGTCTGATTTTAACAAAGTATTTGTTTTATCATGGGATTTTCAACCAATTATATCATACACAAAGAACTTTGCTGCCAATGGGTTGATCATTCTTGAAGGATCAAAGAGTGTTATATGAAGGATAAGTTATAAAAGCTAAGTGACTATTAGAATTGCAGTCTATATTGCAAACTTGCATATATACTTTATCAAGTATATAAATATATATATGAAGTTATTCGATATTCTTGAATAATTAATAGAGTTTCTCGTGTGACATTATTTGAGAAAAACACTCATACCTGATTTTGGAGTTACATATTTTATTAAAACACCTTAAAAGGCTATGTTTAATTTTACCAATCATGAGAACTAATTTTATTTTGTAATTACCAGTGGTCCTTTTTAATATGAGAAAATTGAATTCTTTAAGCAAGATATTGAAGGTAGGAACAGAAGGGGACAACAAAGGATGAGATAGTTGGATGGCATTGCAGATTCAATGGGCATGAGTTTGAGCAAGCTCCGGGAGTTGGTGACGGACAAGGAAGCTTGGCGTGCTGCAGTCCATGGGGCTGCAAAGAGTCAGACACCACTCTATGAATGTAATGACCTGACTGATAGACTAAAATAGAAAATTCTCATTAATTCATGTCAGAAAGCTTTTGGATAGATTGCATTTCAGTTCAGTTCAATTCAGTTCACTTCTCCTCCTGCCTTCAATCTTTCCCAGTATCAGGGTCTCTTCCAAGGAATCTGTTCTTCACATGAGGTGACCAAAGAATTGGAGTTTCAGCTTCAACATCAGTCCTTCAGGACTGATTTCCTTTAGGATTGACAGATTTGATCTCCTTGCAGTCCAAGGGACTCTCAAGTCTTCTCAGACACCACAGCTCATCAATTCTTCAGCACTCAGCTTTCTTTATAGTCCAACTCACACACCCATACATGACTACTGGAAAAGCCTTTGATTAGATGAAGCTTTGTTGGCAAAGTAAAGTGTCTGCTTTTCAATATGCTGTCTAGATTTGCCATAGCTTTTCTTCCAAGGAGCAAGCATGTTTTAATTTCATGGCTGCAATCATCATCTGCAGTGATTTTGGAGCCCAAGAAAATAAAGTCTGTCACTGTTTCCATTGTTTCCCGATCTATCTGTCATGAAGTGATGGGACCAGATGCCATGATCTTTGTTTTCTGAAAGCTGAGGTTTAAGCCAACTTTTTTTTTTGTATTTGTTTAATTGGAGGTTAATTACTTTACAATATTATATTGGTTAAGGCAACTTTTTCACTCTCCTCTCTCACTTTCATCAAGAGGCTCTTTAGTTCTTTTTCCCTTTCTGCCATAAGGTTGGTGCCATCTGCATATCTGAGGTTATTGATATTTCTCCAGTCTTGATTCCAGCTTGTACTTCATTCAGCCTGGCATTTTGCATGAGGTACTCTGCATATAAGTTAAATAAGCAGGGTAACAGTATACAGCCTTGACATACTCCTTTCTCAATTTGGAACCAGTCAGTTGTTCCATGTCCAGTTCTAACTGTTGCTTCTTGACCTACATACAGATTTCTCAGGAGGCAGGTAAGGTGGTCTGGTATTCCCATCTCTTTAAGAGTTTTCCACAGATTGTTGTGATCCACACAGTCAAAGGCTTTGGTGTAGTCAACAAAGAAGAAATATTTGTTTTTCTGGAACTCTCTTGTTTTTTTGATGATCTAATGGATGTTGGCAATTTGATCTCTGCTTCCTCTAGATTGTGTTTAGAAAGGTTTAAATTAAGTTGTGAGATGCTACAGTGCAGTTCTCTATCTAAAACAGAAGGAATCATTTTATTCTGTATGCACTTTGACTTATCTCTGAAAACACTAGAGGAATGCCATATTTATGTGACAAATTGAGTGGCTTTAGCTGACCAGGTGAGTTAAGGTCACCCTTTGATCCCTATCATTACCTCTACCACCTTTTTCATTGCTAACCCATAACTGCAAACCTCTTTCTTTTTTTTCTTTTTCTATCTTCCAATCTGGTTTTCTTCTCATACTGTTCCAAATAAACAAAGCTAGAAATTATATGTCTTTATCTCCAATCAATGCAGTTATCCAAGAGAATTAATCAGAAGAGATGTGGGGATGGAGTTAATTGAATACAGCTCAATGACCATGCCTTCTACCAAATCCCCATTTCTACTAAAAATGGTCTCTTCCTTTTGTCTATACCTAGATATGTTGCTTTTCAAGCTTCTGTTATGCTGACTCTGATATAATATTGATACAGGCAGATTGATACACACAGAGTGATTGTGTGCTAACTCACTTCAGTCATGTCTGACTCTTTGCAATCCTGTGAACTATAGCCTTCCAGGCTCCTCTGTCTATGGGATTTCCAGGCAAGAATACTGGAGTGGGTTGCCATGTCCTTCTCCAGGGGATCTTCCCAAACCAGGGATCAAATCCACATTTCTTCTGTCTCTGGCATTGGCAGGTGAGTTCTTTACTACTATGCCAAAAATTAAGTACCCTTCCAAATAATAAGTACTGCTTCAGTCATTAATCTACTCAACATAGTCAATGGAATCAGTTGTATTTAAGTGAAGTTTGGGAAGGTCCTGGGATTTGGGGACTCATTTTGAGAAAGGTGGAGAAGGCAATGGCAACCCACTCCAGGACTCTTGCTTGGAAAATCCCATGGACGGAGGAGCCTGGAAGGCTGCAGTCCATGGGGTCGCTGAGGGTCGCAACAATTGAGCGACTGACATAAATCACAGCAGGATCCTCTATGATTCACCTCCCAGAATACTGGAAATAAAAGCAAAAATAAGCAAATGGGATCTCATTAGGAGTTTTTAAGAGGGATATCATTTTCAAGTGGCTCAGCAGTAAAGAATCTGCCTGTAATGCAGAAGACTCAGGACACACAGGTTTGATCCTTGGGTTGGGAATATACCCTGTATTCTTGCAGGGAAAATCCAATGGACAGAGGAGAGTGGCAGGCTATAGTCTACAGGGTCACAAAAAAATAGGACATGACTAAACACACACACACACAAGAGGGAAATAATAGAGCATTAAACCAAACATGAGATCCTTCTAAGCACAGATTTGTGAGACTGGGCAGATTACATGCCCTGAAGTTGACTCTATGGGAATATTTTAAATTGCTTATTTTCCTAATGCTGTATACAATGATTTCCAGATTCCAATGCCATTAATGTTACTGAGGAGAGGGGAAGTGACTCTCTTCTATAATTTCAAGCTGGAAACTTTAAAGACATTCCTGATGAGGTGATTCAGTTCTAGTGTAATTACCATACATTATGGGAATTTTGATAACTTCCTACTGGTGTTCTTAGGAAAAAATTCAAAACAACTTCTCAAACAACTCCACTTTGGGAATTGGTAAGGGTTTCTACTTAACAAGTTGATACATGATTTCTACTTCTTAATATGACTCCTGAAAATCATTTGCTGTGAGAATAGACTTAGAAATAAAACTTCAAATCAGAGGAAAAGTTCCTTGCTTTATGTACTATAACTTGACTTCACATTCCAGGTAAAAGAGAAACATGATTAGCAGAGTAGATTTACCAAGAAAGAGTGTCTTCTCAAGGAAATGGAATAAAAAGGAGAATTAATTGCCACATTGTCTCATCTGAAGACAACTCTTGATTCAAATTATTAAAGTAACAATTAGCTAAATGAGAATACTCTAGGCGTAATTATTAGCTTCAGGGCAAGCTGATATTTTGAAAGACAGAGCCAGAGTTAGATTTGCAAGCATATTGCTTCTCTGAAAGAAAAAGACTGAAAATATTGATATGGTACTTCAAAAACTTGGAGAAATATTCAGAGAATCATTTAAAAGAACAACTGTTTGTTTGAGTTGTTTTTCTTTTCTTTTCCTTTCCTTCCTTCCTTCTTTCTTAAAAAGCCAATGAATTATTGTCAGGTTATTATGTAATAGCGATTTCAAGGTTAGATGCTTTACTAATGAAGTTCTATATAAAAATTCTCTAGAAAATTACACAGGGTAATATTAAAGCCTAGATGAAGCTTTGTCCAAAGGGAAAAAGTGACATGTTTCAAGTGTTTTCAATGTAGTCTCATTAAGCTTAGTATCACGGAGCCAAGTACTGATATTGCTGGCTTGACTGTTATGATGTAATGTGTTAAAGTCTCCAAGTGCTTTCAGATGCTCAGTCATGATTTCCTCAGTAAATATGCATGTGAAGTGAGTAAGGCAGACATGGAAGCCTCATGCAACTCAGGAAGGCACAGACTTATGAGTAGCTAGCTATTTTTTTTCCTTCTAATAATCTAGACTCCATAAATTTGGCTTGTATGATTTGGAAGTGTGATCATTTTAAAATATAAAATTTCATTTGAAATATATATCATACTCTTTTAACATTACGCTTATATTTAATATTATTGTCATTATTGTTTAGTCACTAAGTTATATCTGACTCTTGTGACCCCACTGACCATAGCCACCAGGCTCCTCTGTCCATAGGATTTTCCAGGCAAGAATACTGGAGTGGATTGTCATTTTTTCTCCCATGTATACTATTAAATAGTGGAAATGATTATACTTTATGAGGTACATGCATGCACAGTCACTCAGTTGTGCCCAACTCTTTGTGACCCTAAGAACTGTAGCCTGCCAGGCTCCTCTGTTTGGGATTCTCCAGGCAAGAATACTGGAAGTGGGTTGTCATTTCCTCCTCCAGGAGATCTCCAACCCAGGGGTTGATTTGCATCTCCTGTGTCTCCTGCATTGGCAGGGAGATTCTTTACCACTGCACCATCTGGGAAGCCATATTTTATGAGGTAGGCACTCTGAATTCTCTTTCTATTATTTTGGAACAACATATAAGTAAATTTTTATAATATTTGAAAAATTGGAGAGCAAAGTCATGAAAATGGTGCCATATGTTGTTCTCAACTTCAGTCCCTACCACAAGAAGACCAACTGTCAACTATCCATAGGTAAGTCAAAATTGTGGAAACCTCAGAAACTTTGGATAAAGTTTAGGCCCCCTCCTGGATCACAAGGACTGAGGAGGACCTCATTAGAAGGATGAGAAGAGCAGTTTCACTTTGATAACATCACCTATCTCCCAGGTTGTCATAGCAGGGTACCAGGAGGGCCCCCTTGGGACTATGGTTTCTCAGTAGGAAAAGAAAGCCAAAGTGGATACCCACACCTCATTTCTAAATGGTCACAAGGGGAAATCTGCAGATTTAACCACTGCAAATCCAAAGAGACAGAGAAGAGCCAAGGCTACCAGCAACCAGTGCTCAGATCTTGGCCAGCTGGGTTCCTGCTTAAAGGAATTGTCAAGCAAGGATCCAGCCAGTAGCTCTGCTCATCTTCAGAGCTGAGCTGATGGCCCCATCTGGTCAGGAAGCTCCATTATCAGTTCTGCTTGATTGCAGTTCTCAGCCAACAGGCTGTACTATCTTTGAAGCCATTCTGGACAGGTAAGCAGGCTCAAAGTTCTACATAACTGCTAAAACATTCTGTAGCTCATCAGGGTAGAAAAACAAATTCACAGCCCCACTAATTGCTGATCATAGGCCCTAGTCTCACACACTAGGAAACCTGGCCAGTGAATCCTGGCAGACCTGGAGACCACTCCACAGACCTGCACTGGCAGGGAACCAAGCCAGAAGCCCTGCTTAACTGTTGAGCATAACAAGTGATCCTGGGCAGCCTGGTATCCTTGCTCCCTGGACCACCTAGCCTACCACTCCACCAAGCAGCACAGCCCAGCCTATGGCCCCCTCAATTGTTGGACATAGACTAGCAGGGAACCCAGCTAGTGGCCCTACGAGAATACAGACTGCAGTCCCACACAACCATGAGCCCACAACATAGACAGTGACCTGCCACACAACAGAACACAGTCTGCAACCCCACCCAACTGTAGTCAGTACAGTATAGTTGGAGGCCCTGCCCAAGCAGAGAGTGCAGATAGTGACCTCACACATGGAGAAGCATAGCCATGGCCTAGCCAATCATCAAGCCCACTCTATGGACCTAGTTAATTTTAGGGCCTATCTAACAGTGGATGTGATGAAATTGCAGCAGAAATATTCATATCCCTAAGGGATGATGCCATCAAGGTTTTTCATTCATTTTGTCAGCAAATCTGGAAGACCCAGCAGTGGCCACAAGACTGGAAAGGGTCAATCCTCATTCCAATTCCCAAGAATTGGTATCAAAGAATGTGTTAACCATCAGACAATTGCACTCATTTCTCATGCTAGTAAGGACATGCTTAAAATCTTGTATGCTAGGCTTCAGCATTATGTGAACCAAGAACTTCCAGATGTCCAAGCTGGGTTTAGAAAAGGAAGAGGAACTAGAGATCAAATTGCCAAGATTCACTGAATTATGGAGAAAGCAAGCGAATTTCAGAAAAAAAAAAAAAATCATCTATCTCTGTTTCATCAGCTACCCTAAAGCCTTTGACTGTGTGGACCATGACAAACTGTGGAAAGCTCTAGAGACATGGGGATACCAGACCATCTCACCTGTCTTCTGAGAAACCTGTATGCAGGTCAAGAAGCAACAGATGGAACCCTGGATGGAACAACTGATTGGTTTAAGATTGAGAAAGGAGTATGACAGTGCTTTCTGCTGTTACCTGTTTGTTTAATCTGTATGCTGAGCACATCATGAGAAATGCCAGGCTGGATGAATTACAAGCTGGAATCAAGAGAAGCAGGAAAAACATCAACAACTTAGGATACATGGATGATGACACTCTAGTGACAGAAAGCAAAGAGGAACTAAAGAGCATCTTGATGAGAGTGAAGGAGGAGAGTGAAAAATCTGGCTTAAAACTAAATATAAAAAAAAAAAAAAACTGATCATGGTATCTGGCCCCATTACTGCATGCCAAATAGAAGGGAAAAAGATGAAAATAGTGACCGACTTCCTCTTCTTGAGCTCAAAAATCACTGTGAACAATAACTGCCACCATGAAATCAAAAGATGATTGATTTTAGCAAGAAAATGATGACAATCCTAGACAGTGTGTTGAAAAGCAGGGACAGTACTCTGCTGAAAAATGTCCATATAGTCAAGGCTATGGTCTTCCCAGTGGTCATGTACAGTTGTGAGAGCTGGACTGGAAAGAAGGCAGAACATCAAAGAATTGATGCCTTTGAACTGTCGTGCTGGAGAAGACTCCTGAATGTCCCTTGGACAGCAAGGAGATCAAATCAGTCAATCTTAGGGGAATCAACCCTGAATATTCACTGAAAATACTGATGCTAAAGCTGAAGCTCCCGTATTTTGGTCATCTGATGCAAACAGAGAACTCATTGGGAAGGTCCCTGATGCGGGGAAACATTGAGAGCAGAAGGAGAAGAGGGTGTCAGGGCATGAGATGGCTGGACGGCATCACCAATGCAATGCACATGAACTTGGGCAAACTCTGTGAGATGGTGAGGGACAGGGAGGCCTGACGTGCTGCAGTCCATGGGGTCACAAAGAGTTGGACATGACTGGGCAACTGAACAACAAGTGGTACCTCACTTGACCAGAAGCAATTGCAGAGACCAGCCTGCAGACTTGTACAATTACAGAGTCTAATTAGTAGCCTCACCGCCAGGGAGCATAACCTGAAACCTCATTCACCCAGAAGTGACCACAGGGTCCAGCTATTGACCCCTTGCCCACAGAGTGCATTCAACCAACCAGGAGGCCCATCCAACAGCTCCACTTGAATGTAGAACCCAACCAGAAGGCCAACCCAATTGTGGATCTCATCTGATGATCCCTCAGTCCCAATTTCAGAGAAATGTCATGGCCTTGCCCAACCAAGATCTTTGATAGTAAGCCCTGCTTGTCTGTCAATTCCAGTTGATTGGTCCAGTGCCCATGCTGACTGGACTAGGGAAGGCCTTTCCCTGCCGAAGGGAATGTGTAAAGTCTGGAAGAGAGATCACTTACTCAAATGCAGATGCCAACACAAAGAACAACAGTAACAAAGAACAGATAAACATGACACCACCAACAGAAGCCAATAAAGTTTCAATAACTGATCTTAAAGAAATAGAGATTTTTGAACTGAATAAGAAATCAGCATAATTATTTTAAAATGAGTTCAGTAAAATACAACATCACATAGACAACTAAACTAAATTAATAAAGCAGTGAATGAAGAAAATGATAAATTTAATAATGATAAAAAAACCATTAGAAAAAATCAAAGAACACTTTCAAATTCATTTTATGAGGCCAGCATCACCCTGGTAATGTGGTATACACTGAATAAAATGAATAGAAAAAAAAATCATTCCATGGTGAATGTTGATATCTTAGAATATTTTAATGGCCTTACTTGTCCATTATATTATATAGTTTTTGGACTTCCCAGGTGGCACTAGTAGGAAAAAAAAAAAACAAGTTGCCAATGTAGGAGACATAGGAGATGTGGGTTCAACCCCTGGTTGAAAAGATCCCCTGGAGAAGTAAATGATAACCCACTACAGTATGTTGAATTTGGAGAATTTCATGGATTCTTGCCTGGAGAATTCCATGGACAGAAGGGGATGGCAGGCTATAGTCCATAGGGTCACAAAGAGTCAGACACAACTGAAGTGACAGCAAGCAGGCATGCACACGTCACTTTAACTTGAATAAATGACCAGTAGATAGCAATATTGCTTTTTAACACCTCCTAGAAATTTGCCAAATTTTGACCACAATTATATGCATTGTTTTTAAAGTAAATATTTGCTAAATTAAAAATTTTACAAGCTTTTCTTAGTTTAATCTTTTTTAAAAAATATAATTGTGATAAAGTTCAATGTGTCACATCAAGAACATAGAAAAAGCCAAACAATATTGTAAAGTAATTAACCTCCAATTAAAATAAATAAATTTATATTTAAAAAAAGAATCAGAATTTTCTGGAAACAAAAGTAAAAATGTGGTATTTGACTTACCATGTTATTTTCTCTGATCTTACAAAGGCATTTAAACATATAAACATGAATGTGGAGATGTTTTATTCTTTGTTTTAATATATAATGTTATCATACACACTATTTTACATGTCTCACACAAATTTTTACAAATTGCTTTATGCACTGAATCTAAGTGTTATCCAACATATTCTACATTTATTCATTCTTTTTCAACTTCTGTATATTTTGTTACTGTTGTTCAGTAAGGCAATGGCACCCCACTCCAGTACTCTTGCCTGGAAAATCCCATGGATGGAGGAGCCTGGAAGACTGCAGTCCATGGGGTCGCTGAGGATCAGACATGACTGAGCGACTTCCCTTTCACTTTTCACTCTCATGCACTGGAGAAGGAAATGGCAACCCATTCCAAGGTTCTTGCCTGGAGAATCCCAAGGATGGGGGAGCCTGGCGGGCTGCCGTCTATGGGTCACACAGAGTCGGACACGACTGAAGTGACTTAGCAGCAGCAGCAGCAGCCAAGTCATGTCTGTCTCTTTGAGACTCCATGGACTGCAACGTGCCAGGCTTCCCTGTCCCTCACCATCTCCCGAAGTTTGCCCAAGCTCATGTCTATTGCATCCATGCATCCATGGTGCCATACAACCATCTCATCCCTTGTTGCCCTCTTCCAACTGATTATAAGAGACTCTGATGCTGGGAAAGATTGAAGGCAGAAGGAGAAAAGGGAGACAGAGGACATATTTTGCATTTTATAATGTATATTTTACATGAAGGATAGAAAATGATTTTTTATCATACTTCTATCAATGAGGAAATGTGGGATATGGGTGTTCCTTAACATATAGTGCTTTTATGTCTGAAGGATATAATCTCAAAATTTGTATTACTGATTAAAATACTTTTATATTTTTTCACCAATAAATATTACCCCATGCCCCTCCCTCCCCAATACAGCAAATTGCATTCCCATCAACAATAAAATATTTCTGATTATTTCTTACCTGGGTATCATAAATGTATAAATTTAAGCCATTTACCTGATTTACAGTGATTTGAGAATTATGATGCAATTTCTGCTTCCAATATATTTGCTATTTGAAAGAGCTTAACTTTTTCATCATAAAGTTTTTATAATTTCAAGGAGTTAGAAATGTACATTTGTAATTTTAAGTGTTGCATTCTTCCTTCCTTCTGAATTGTGACTGCCAAAGTTTTTCTGTTTAAAGACAGCAAAGCCCCAAATAACTGTCAATTTACTTTAATGTACTAAATGAAATGTATCTGCACTTTTAAATAAAATATAATACTAAAAAGAGGTGTTATATTTAACATCATACTATAAGATAATGGTAGTCAATAAGGACTAACAAGAAGGCTACTTCCTGAGATTGTGCCAATCACTGATTTTTCAGAAGCGATTATACTACTTTGACATTCTTATATATATAGGTTCGTGATATTACAACAGCTTACTCTGGTACACTTCTCTTTGTGCTAATTCCTAAGCCAATGCAATTCTCCAGGTCAGTGAAACATTGGATAAAGCTGTGTGAAATATAAAATTACTCATAAATTGTTTTTTTTTCTAAAGAATATAAGAATAATTTTATTTGCATAAACTCAACATAGAGATAGAAATTTTATTCATTGAATTCAACATAAAAAATTATAAGCATGTGTGTGAGTATTGAAAATCTATTTTGATGTAGTTTTAAATTTCCAGAGGCCCAAGCATTTGATATTATCTCTTTGGCTCCAATAGCTTTTCTTTCCATTGAAATAATGTGATGGCTATTTCAGAAGCACTGTACTATCTGTGAAAGTTGTTTACTACCTCAAGTGAATAAATTAAAAATAAATATATTTTAGTATTTAAACTACTTTTTATCTAAATTTATCTGTAATATATATTTGTGTGTACATGTGTGTGTGTGTGTGTGTTTGTGGCCTCATGGACTGTAGCCAGACAGGTTCCTCTGCCCATGGAATTTTCCAGGCAAGAATAGTGAATTGAGTTGTCATTTCCTACTCCAGAGGATTTTCCAGACCCAGGGCTCAAATCCAAGACTCTTCTGTCTTGGATTTGAGCCCTGCACTGGCAGGCAGATTCTTTACCACTACCTCCACCAGGAAGCCCATTGTATACATTCAGAAATAAACTACATCTATGATGGCTTCACCAAATAAAATTTATATATGAATTCAACTGAGTTGTTTCCATTGATATACCTCATATTGATTTTTTATGCCTGTCTTCGTTGAAGACATTCAGTTCAGTCACTCAGTCATGTCCAACTCTTTGTGACCCCATGAATCGCAGCACGCCAGGCCTCCCTGTCCATCACCAACTCCCAGAGTTCATTCAGACTCATGTCCATCGAGTCCGTGATGCCATGCAGCCATCTCATCCTCTGTTGTCCCCTTCTCCTCCTGCCCCCAATCCCTCCCAGCATCAGAGTCTTTTCCAATGAGTCTAACTCTTCTCAGGAGGTAGCCAAAGTACTGGAGTTTCAGCTTTAGCATCATTCCTTCCAAAGAAATCCCAGGGCTGATCTCCTTCAGAATGGACTGGTTGGATTTCCTTGCACTCTAAGGGAGTCTCAAGAGTCTCCCCCAACATGGCAGTTCAAAAGGATCAATTCTTTGGTGCTCAGCTTTCTTCACAGTCCAACTCTCACACACATATGTGACCACTGGAAAAACCATAACCTTGACTAGACGGACCTTAGTCGGCAAAGTAATGTCTCTGCTTTTGGAAATGCTATCTAGGCTGGTCACAAATTTGCTTCCAAGGAGTTAGTTCAGTTCAGTCGCTCAGTCGTGTCCGACTCTTTGCGACCCCATGAATCGCAGCACGCCAGGCCTCCCTGTTCATCACCATCTCTCGGAGATCACTCAGACTCACATCCATCGAGTCCATGATGCCATCCAGCCATCTCATCCTCGGTCGTCCCCTTCTCCTCCTGCCCCCAATCCCTCCCAGCATCAGAGTCTTTTCCTGTGCCCAATATGCTACTGGAGATCAGTGGAGCAATAAGTCCTGAAAGAATGAAGGGATGGAGCCAAAGCAAAAATCCTCCAAGGAGTTAAGTGTCTTTTAATTTCATGGCGGCAGTCATCATCTTCAGTGATTTTGGAGCCCCAAAACATAAAGTCTGACACTGTTTCCACTGTTTCCCCATCTATTTCCCATGAAATGATGGGACCGGATGCCATGATCTTCGTTTTCTGAATGTTGAGCATTAAACCAACTTTTCACTCTCCACTTTCACTTTCATCAAGAGGCTTTTTAGTTCCTCTTCACTTTCTGCCATAAGGGTGGTGTCATCTGTATATCTGAGGTTATTGATATTTCTCCCAGCAATCTTGATTGCAACTTGTGCTTCTTCCAACCCAGCGTTTCTCTTGATGTACTCTGCATATAAGTTAAATAAGCAGGGTGACAATATACAGCCTTGACGGACTCCTTTTCCTATTTGGAACCAGTCTGTTTTTCAGTGTCCAGTTCTAACTGTTGCTTCCTGACCTGCATATAGGTTTCTCAAGAGGCAGGTCAGGTGGTCCGGTATTCCCATCTCTTTCAGAATTTTCCACAGTTTATTGTGATCCACACAGTCAAAGGCTTTGGCATAGTCAATAAAGCAGATATAGATGTTTTTCTGGAACTCTCTTGCTTTTTCAATGATCCAGCAGATATTGGCAATTTGATCTCTGGTTCCTCTGCCTTTTCTAAAACCAGCTTGAACATCTGGAAGTTCACGGTTCATGTATTGCTGAAACCTGGCTTGGAGAATTTTGAGCATTACTTTACTAGCATGTGAGATGAGTGCAATTGTGCAGTAGTTTGAGCACTCTTTGGCATTTTCTTTCTTTGGTATTGGAATGAAAACTGACCTTCTGCACTCCTGTGGCCACTGCTGAGTTTTCCAAATTTTCTGGCATATTGAGTGCAGCACTTTCACAGCATCATCTTTCAGGATTTGAAGTTGCTCAACTGGAATTCCATCAACTTCACTAGCTTTGTTCATAGTGATGCTTTCTAGGCCCACTTGACTTCACATTCCAGGATGTCTTACTCTAGGTGAGGATCACACCATCGTGATTATCTTGGTCGTGAAGATCTTTTTTGTACAGTTCTTCTGTGTATTCTTGCCACCTCTTCTTAATATCTTCTGCTTCTGTTAGGTCCATACCACATTGAGATCCCTCAAATACAACTATATTTCTGGATGTATTTAATCTTCTATAGATGATTCATGAAACAATGTAAGTTATGCTTCCAGTGCCTTGAATTGCACATCTTTATCCCAACTTACTCATTCTCATAACCGTATATTTCATGTTGTCACTATTCAGGTCTATTTTTCATGTGAAATCTGAAGTCCCAGCATATTCTAAAATTTAATTCTTGTAATCCATTTACCCCATCACCACAATATAGTTTTTCCAAATGGACTAAAAAAATTACAGTAGTCATGTTAGCTGCTTATTGGACTTATATCGTACAAACAAAAATATTTTCCTCCTTCTAGCCTCCGGCACTGTCCACTTTGTAGAACAAGAACAAATCCATTCATTTCCCCACCAAGGTGTAGAAATCTTCTTACTTCTCTCTATATTTCACAATTAAAGCTTAAATTAATGAGACAATTGAGGCATTTTTTCCATGTTTTCTTTCTTCTGTTCCTTTTTATTAATAAGTGTCTCAGTAGATTTTTTTTAGAATTTTTAAATGTCCCTCTATTTTTAGTTTCATCCATTTGTCTCTAGTCCATATCACATATTTCAACAGAAAATTTTCTAAAGTTTGATTCTCATCAACTAAGTTGATTGCTTCACAGTCACCATAAGTTAAATACAAAGTTTTTAATATAATCCAGAAGATCTCAATAGGCATTTTCCAAAATAGAAATACAAAGACTGAAAGGCAGATGAAAAAATACTCAAGATTGCTAATTGTTAGGGTAATGCAAGTAAAAACTGTAGTAATCTACCACCTCATGACAGTGAGAATGGCCATCATTAAAAAGTCTCCAAATAACAAATGCTAGAGAAGATGTCCCTAGATCTAGGCCTGGGTCTAGGGCTTTCTACGTGGCACTAGAACAATCTAGTGTCACAAAGAACAATCCTGCCAGTGCAGGAGACATAAGAGATGCAAGTTCGATCCCTGGGTCAAGTAGATCCCCTGGAGAAGGAAATGGCAACCCATTCCAGTATTCTTGCCTGGAGAATCCCATAGAGGCTTGATGGGCTACAGTCCATAGGGTTTAAAAGAGTCAGACACAACTGAAGTGACTAATCCTGGAGAGGGTATGGAGAAAAGGGAACCCTTGTATACTGTTGGTGGGAATTTAAGCTGGTACAGCTACTATGGAAAACAGCATGGAAAATAAAATTAAAAATAAAATTACCATATCTTCCAGCAATGCTACTCCTGGGCATATATCCAGTCAAAATTATAATTCAAAAAGATACATAAAACTCTGTGTTCATTGCCACACAGTTCACAATAGCCAAGACATGGAAACAACCTAAATGTCTCAGATGTGGCACATGTATACAATATTACTCACCTTAGAAAATATAAATAAAATAATGACATTTGCAACAATATGTATGTAGCTAGAGATTATCATACTAAGTGAGGTCAGAAAGAGAAAGACAAATACCATATATCAATCATATGCAAAATCTAAAATATAACGCAAATGGAACTACTATGAAACAGAATCAAACACAAAGAACAGTCTTGTGGTGGCCAAGAGGGAGAAGTAGGACTGAGTGGGAGTTTGAAGTTAGCAGATGCAAATTATTTTATATAGACTAGGTAAACAATAAGGTCCTACTATATGGCACAGTGGACAATATTCAACATCCTTATCCCTTATGATAAATTATAATGGAAAAGAATATAAAGAAGAATGTATATATACATATTTATAATTGAATTACTTTGTTATACAATATAAATTAACATATTGTAAATCAACTACACCTCAATTTTTAAAAAGAAATAATTTTGTGTTCTTTGATAAGCTCTTTAATAATATAAATTTAGTTTTAAAATTGAAAACATTTTCTTCTAATAAGAAATCTATTTAAAGTCACAGGCCATTATTAAGGAGAATAATTGCAGGTAAATATTTTATAACTGTTAGGACAAGAGCTAGAGAGGAGCATGAATTTCTGTTTTTCCTCTGTGGGAAAATACGTTTAGTGATCCTTCCAAACCATCTGGTAAAATACAAAGAAGAATCAGAGATGAGGACAGCACAGCATTTCCTTTCTGTGTCCTTACGGGAAAGCTCAGAATTGTACTGCTGCTCCTCTAGTATTAGAAATGGGAATGGTTCCCATTGCCTCAAGATAAAAGTCCTGTGGGCACACAGCAAGAATTTCTGAGCTTTCTTTGCTGAAATGTCTGCTATAAAACTATCCAGCCTTCTCTTCTTTCTCATCTACTGCCAAGAAGAAGGAAACAAAAAACTTAATGTGAATAATTTCATAATGAAGTTCTGCAAGGCAAATATCAATAAATGATTTTTGGAACCATGTATTCAAATTCAGTCATTCACTCCAATATATGATTCAAGGAAAATTAGTATCAAATTATTTTTCAAAATATGAATAATCAGTGTATATATGACTTACAGTACATAAATATTAAAAGAAATATACCATACAATTGAGTTTCTTTGGCTCATCATAATTTTTTTTTCATTCACTTATAAGTGTTTAATGACCAGTTGCTTATTCTTTTTTATGGTGTGAAGTATTACTCTATATGACTGTGTGTGTTAGTCAGTTGTGTCTGACTCTGTGACCCCATGGACTGTAGTCAGCCAGGCTCCTCTGTCCATGGTATCCTCCAGACAAGAATACTGAAGTGGGTTACCATGCCCTTCTCCAGGGGATCTTCCCAACCCAGGGATAGAACCCAAATCTCCTGCATTTCAGGCAGATTGCTTACTATCTGAGCCACCAGGAAAGCCATGCTCAATATGGCTGTTATAAAAATATTTTAATTATTCCCCATTAATCTATATATTGTGAACTTGATACTATACTATTCAAAGTAGGTTAATTTCAAGTTTTGCCTTTCTATAGCTTCTTTGAATATTTCAATGGGTTTTAGAATAAACCTGTCAACTTGTTCAAAAAAATCAAGCAGAGATTTTCTTTGAGGATGTATACTATCTATAAATCAACTGGAGAAGAATTAACATCTCAGTAATAGTAAGTTTTCTGAACCATGAAGATAATATATTTTTCCATTTTTAGGACTTTAATTTCTATCCACCTAGTTTTATTGTTTTGAGATTATGAGTCTCTCTCATCTTTTGTTGTATGCATTTACATGTATTCAAAATTTACTTATATATAAAGAATTTAGAAAGATGGTTAAGATGACCCTGTATGTGAGACAGCAAAAGAGAAGATGTGTATAAGAGACAGGTTTTAATATTTTTCTATTTATTCTTGAATTTGAGAATTTGATTAAAATGTGACTTATGGCAGTTTTCATGTTTCTTGTGATTAGAATTCATTAGGATTACTAAAAATGTGGGTTTATATTTTTCATAAAGTTTGAAAATGTTCTGCCATTATTTCTTTAATTTTTTTGCTCTATTCATTTTTCTCTTTCCTTTGGGAATTCTAAGTATATATTTATTAAGTTTTTTAAAATTATCAAATATTTCTTTCCTTGTTTCATTTTGGATAGCTTCATTGCAATGTGTTTAATTTTTTTTTTTATGTGTTTAAATTCATTATGTTTTTCTGCTTCTTGCTCTGTCACTAATTTCATTCAATATATTTTTTTCATCTCAGGCATTGTGTTGTCTTTTGGTCTAGAGGTTTGATATTGATTTTTCATATCTACCATGGCTGAGTTAACTATTTGAACATATGGAATATTGTTTTAACTGCTTTAAAGACTTTTCTAGAGTTTGGGGTCAGTTTGGTTGATTGATATGTCTCCTCATTATAGTTCATATGTTTCCACTTCTTTGTTGCCTAGTTATCTTCAATTCAATGCCAGACATTGCAATACTTGCCTTGTTTGGTACTAAACATTTATGAATATATGAATTATTTTTCAACTCTGTTCTGGAGCACAGTTACAATACTTGGAAACACTTTGATGCTTTGGGGATTTCCTGTTAAGATTTGTTAAAAGGAACAATGGAAGTGTTTACTCCAGGGCTAGTTATTTCCTATTACTAAGTGATTAATACCCTTCCACATATTTTATCTAGTACCAGGAATCATTAGGTTTTCCATTCTAATTATTAAGAACAGGTACCAACCCTGTGAAGAAACATATCAAAAACCTCAGATATGCAGATGATACTACCCTATATCAGAAAGCGAAGAAGAACAAGAGCCTCTTGATAAGGATGAAAGAGGAGAGTGAAAAAGTTGGCTTAAAACTTAATATTAAAAAAAAAAAAAAAACAAAAAAAAAAAAACTAAGATCATTGAATCTGGTCTCATCAGTTTAGCTTAGTCACTCAGTCATGTCTGACTCTTTGTAGCCCCATGGACTACATGCAGCACACCAGGCCTCCTTGTCTTTCACCAACTCCCAGATTTTACTCAGACTCATTCCATTGAGTTGGTGATGCCACCCAACCATTTCACCCTCTGTTGTCCCCTTCTCCTCCCACCTTCAATCTTTCCCAGCATCAGAGTCTTTTCAAATGAGTAAGTTCTTCACATCAGGTGGCCAAAGTATTTGAATTTCAGCTTCACTATCAGGCCCTGCAATGAATATTCAGGACTGATTTCCTTTAGGATGGACTGGTTGGACCTCCTTGCTGCCCAAGGGAATCTCAAGAGTCTTCTCTAACACCACAGTTCAAAAGCATCAATTCTTTGGCACTCAGCTTTCTTTGTAGTCCAACTATCAAATCCATACATGACTACTGGAAAAACAATAATTTTACCAGATGGACCTTTGTTGGCAAATTAATGTCTTTGCTTTTTAATATGCTGTCTAGGTTAGTCATAACTTTTCTTCCAAGGAGCAAGTGTCTTTTAATTTTAAAGCTGCAATCACCATCAACAGTGATTTTGGAGCCCAAGAAAATAAAGTCAGATACTGTTTCCACTGTTTCCCCATCTATTTGCCATGAAGTGATGGGACCAGATGCCATGATCTTCGTTTTCTGAATGTTGAGTTTTAAGCTGACTTTTTCACTCTCCTCTTTCATTTTCATCAAGAGGCTCTTTAGTTCTTTACTTTCTGCCATAAGTATGGTGTCATCTGCATATCTGAGGTTATTCATATTTCTCCCAGCAATCTTGATTCCAGCTTGTGCTTCCTCCAGTCCAGCATTTCTCATGATGTACTCTGCATATAAGTTAAATAAACAGGTGACAATATACAGCCTTGATGTACTCCTTTCCTGATTTGAAACCAGTCTGTTGTTCCATGTCCAGTTCTAACTGTTGCTTCTCGACCTGCATAAAATTTTCTCAGGAGGCAGGTGAGGTGGTCTGGTATTCCTCTCTTTAAGAATTTTCTGCAGATTGTTGTGACCCACACAGTCAAAGCCTTTGGTCCCATCACAGCAAATAGAAGAGGAAAAGTGGAAGCAGTGGCATATTTCCTCTGCTTGGGCTCTAAAATCACTGCAGATAGTGACTGCAGCCATGTAATTAAAAGATGATTGCTTCTTGGCAGGAAAGCTATGACAAATATAGACAGTGCATTAAAAGGCAGACATATCACTTGCAAACAAAGATACATGTAGTCAAGGCTATGGTCTTTTGGGGCTTCCCTGATAGCTCAGCCAGTAAAGAATCAGCCTGCAATGCAGGAGACCCTAATTCAATTCCTGGGTCAGGAAGATCTGCTGGAGAAGGGATAGGCTGGCCTCTCCAGTATTCTTGAGCTCCCCTGGTGGCTTAGCTGGTAAAGAATCCCCCTGCAATGTGGGAGACCTGGTTTCAATCCCTGTATTGGGACGATCACCTGGAGAAAGGAACAGGTACCCACTCCAGTGTTCTGGCTTGGAGAATTCCATAGAGTGTATAGTCCATGGGGTTGCAAAGAGTCAGACAGGACTGAGTGACTTTCACTTCACTTTACTTCACGGTCCTTCTAGTAGCCATGTACAGATGTGAGAAGTGAGCCATAAAGCAGGCAGAGCACCAAAGAATTGATGCTTTTGAACTGTAGTGCTGAAGAAGACTCTTGAGAGTCCCTAGAACTGCAAGGAGAGTGCACCAGCCAATCTTAAAGGAAACAAATACTGAATACTCATTAGGAGGACTGATGCTGAAGCTGAAGCTCCAATAGTTTGGCCAACTGATGGGAAGCACCAACTCATTGGAAAAACCCTGATGCCAGCATAGATTGAAGGCAGAAGGAGAAGGGGACAACAGAGGATGAAATGATAAGGTGGCATCATTGATTCAATGGACAAAAATTGGGGCAAACTCCGGGAGATGGTGAGGGACAGGGAAGCCTGCCATGCTACAGTCCATGGGGTTGCAAGGAGTCAGACACGATTTGGCAACTGAACAACAACAATCATCCCTGTAATTCTGACATGGCTCTTTCCCAGAACTTGGGTGGTTTCCTTAAACATATGTAACTATCATCAGTCTACTGAATACTGACCTGCTGAATACTTAAGTGGCACCTCTACAGACTTCTGGAGCTTTCTACCTATTACAGCTTTCTTTTATGACACTGACATTTGAGGTCTCACTACTTTGGTCTTCCTGGCCACTTAGCTCCACCTCTTCAATCCAGGGTGGTTTGCACACTCTTCTTCCTTTTTCCTTCCCTGTAACAGTGCCTGGAATCTCTGAAGGCAGTGAGCTTGGACAATTAGTGTTCATTCCATTTGTTTTTCATATCTCAGGAATTATTCTCCTTTGGTGTCTGATGTCCAGTGACTTGAATATTTTGTTTCATATATTTCTTCTTTCTTATTTTTTCTTTTTCTTTATTTTCTTACTTCCTTCTTTCCTTTCTTCCTTTCATTCTTTTTTTTTTTTTTAATTTTTACTTTATTTTACTTTACAATACCGTATTGGTTTTGCCATACATTGACATGAATCCACCATGGGTGTATACGAGCTCCCAATCCTGAATCCCCCTCCCACCTCCCACCCCATTTCCTCTCTCTGGATCATCCTCGTGTACCAGCCCCGAGCATCCTGTATCCTGTATCGAACATAGGCTGGTGCTTCATTCTTACATGATAGTATACATGTTTCAATGCCATTCTCCCAAATCATCCCACCCTCTCCCTCTCCCACAGAGTCCAAAAGTCCGTTCTATACATCTGTGTCTCTTTTGCTGTCTCGCATACAGGGTCATGATTGCCATCTTTTTAAATTCCATATATATGTGTCAGTATACTGTATTGGTGTTTTTCTTTCTGGCTTACTTCACTCTGTATAATAGGTTCCAGTTTCATCCATCTCATTAGAACAGATTCAAATGAATTCTTTTTGATGGCTGAGTAATACTCCATTGTGTATATGTACCACAGCTTTCTTATCCATTCATCTGCTGATGGACATCTAGGTTGTTTCCATGTCCTGGCTATTATAAACAGTTGGACAACAGAGGATGAGATGGCTGGATGGCATCACGGACTCAATGGACGTGAGTCTGAGTGAACTCCGAGAGATGGTGAAGAGTCAGCCACGACTGAGCGACTGAACTGAACTGAACTGAATGTGTAAAACCTCTCTACTGAAATTACATATTATTACATCTAAGGTAAGGTAACTTAAAAGTAGAAATCACATTTAAATTTTACTATGAATGATAAACTACTCCAACTTATTTTCAACATTGTAGAGTTTAAAGATGAATCTCAGGATTAGAAAGTCAGGATATTTTTATATCCATAAATTTGAAGATATAAATTCAAAACAGTTTTTCTTTCCAAGGGTATTTTTGTCTACTCTGAAGCTGATACTTATGAATATTAGCCTAAAGAGACATCGCAGACATTTTAAAGTAATTGGAATCTATTAAAGAAGTAAATCAAACCAAAACATATGTTTTTGTAGATATAAAGAGATTTTTGTATTTACCTCTTTAAAACTATAAAATAGTTGAATTATTCCTACCTTTGTAATATAAAACTCCCTAATTTTATGTTTTAATTTTTAAAGTTATCCCATCACATTTCAGCCAAGATGAAAATGCTGATTTACACGACTAAGTACCTATCAACATCATTAAGATGACCCTGTATGTGAGACAGCAAAAGAGACACAGATATATAGAAAGGACTTTTGGACTCTGTGGGAGAGGGAGAGGGTGGGNTATTACTCAGCCATTAAAAAGAATTCATTTGAATCAGTTCTAATGAGATGGATGAAACTGGAACCTATTATACAGAGTGAAGTAAGCCAGAAAGAAAAACACCAATACAGTATACTGACACATATATATGGAATTTAGAAAGATGGCAATGATGACCCTGTATGTGAGACAGCAAAAGAGACACAGATGTATAGAAAGGACTTTTGGACTCTGTGGGAGAGGGAGAGGGTGGGATGATTTGGGAGAATGGCATTGAAATGGGCATACTATCATGTAAGAACGAAGCACAAGCCTATGTTCGATACAGGATACAGGATGCTTGGGGCTGGTGCACGGGGATGATCCAGAGAGATGATATGGGGTGGGAGGTGGGAGGGGGATTCAGGATTGGGAGCTAATATACACCCATGGTGGATTCATGTCAATGTATGGCAAAACCAATATGGTATTGTAAAGTAAAATAAAGTAAAAATAAAATTAAAAAAAAAAAGAAAAAAAATAAAAAGAATAAAGGGGCCTAAATGATCTACTGGGACAGTGTTACAAACAAGTATGAGAAGAAATTAAATTGAAAGATTTCCTATGAAAAATTATAAAAGTTTGATTTAGGCTGTCTAAGGAATGGGGAAATCTGAATTTAGAATTAAATCGATTCCACTTTTTATCAAAGGCTCTCAGATCATTTTCAAGTACTAGTTCTGTGACATGATCTTCAGTCAAAATGACCTGCCTTGTTGGCTTACCATTCGCAGGATTTTAGAATCACTCCATACATTCTATCAGTCAAGCTAAACTGTGTAATGCTTTCATAAGTTCTTATACCAATCTGTTTCCAAATCCTGGCCAGAAAGTGAGCAAAGGTAACAGCATCAAACTTATTTATATATTGTGGACAGAATTTTTACCTATACTTGATTTACAACGCTTTCAAATATTTGATTCGGCTCAGACTATCTTTTTCTATATCATGTTTTCCTCAAAGTTTTGAATAATCTTATCTTAAATGCAGAACGATGAATTAAGTTTATCTGGTCTAAACTAATATGTACATTCCAGAGAATTTGTTTTTACAGCTACTACAAAAATACCTACAGTTATTTTGGATGTTAAAATAAAATCAATAGTCTCATTACTGTGAGACTCCATTTAAAATGTAGTACATTTTCATGTTCTTAAACTTGATATAACTCTAAAATATCCTGCAGATCTAAAATTTCTGTAAATTCTGTAAAAGCTCTCAGTCAAAAGCAATGAAATTTGACTTAACATGTACATGTTAGAAGTATATCTATCTATAGTATTTTGTTTTATGTGTTCTTTCATGACAACTTGATGAAATGTTGATTCAATGAAGCAGAAGTTTAAAACATTGTATCTGTTTCTAATTTACTTACTAAAAGGCAAATTTTATTATTAATCATTTCCTCATAATTTTCCTATGGCTCCTCTGTATTTCTTCTTCATAATATATTCTCATATATGAATTAAAATGCAAACCTTTTCCGATCCCTTCACTATATGCCTACAGTAGTAATGATCTAGTGTAGAATGAGTCAATTCTCTGAAAATATCAAACTCAGAATGAGGTCATGTGTAAGAGAGCTTTTCTATGTCTTGACAGTAGAAAAACTGTACTCAAAGATGTAATATTAGAAACAAACAGGAAATTGGCATTGACCTGCTTACTAAGAATACACAGTCCATACTGAGCCAATGAATCAGGGTAGAATAATGCAAAGAGCATTAGTAAGAGTTTAATTCTAAGACACTGAACAAAACAAAGGTGATCAGGAAGTAGGATAAAAAGGCAAGTTGGGATAGAGTAGAGTAACAGCTGTCTCTTATACACATCTATGTACATGTTAGAAGTATATCATCTTTTAGATATACAAATTATCTTTTGATACTTATAAAAGAAATCAACAAATTAAAATAACTTATCATTATTATATTCTATATTAGCCAAGTGTTGAATAGGGAGATTTTCCTTATTTTTTAAACATTTAAACTGATGCCTTAAAGTGGTTAATGATATAGTTTACAAAGTATTCATTAGAAATTTCAAAGAAAGCCAGAATATTATTTTTCAACTAGTGTAGAGGTTTTATGGTTTGTTACAACTAAGAGTTCTATTTATTTCATCTTGCATTTGTTTTCACATCTTTCTCTTAGATAGCTCTGGAGTTTTGAGTACTTGCAAATCAACCTAGTGATCTTATTACTTTTTCCTTTATGATCTTCTTAGTTTGCCTGAAGCAAATGTACTCAGAGAAGATGGCATCTGGAAACTGTAGACTTATTTGCAAACAACACAATATATTGGTAAATGCATCCTAAAATAAGTTAAAAAAAAAAAAAAAAAACTTCCCCAGAGAAACTATTGTTTTTTGCTAATTCTGACTTAAATTTTAATAGTCTGTATAATAGCCAAGTGTAGAAATTTTAACAAGGAAGACATAAAATTGAATAAAATAACTCCATACACTTTTTCACTACAAAATTGAGGTCATGGAGAAAATATGAATGTTATTTATTTTAGAGTTCCATATAAGAATGTTTTGAGAGCAATATTCTTGAAGAAATAGCACTTCGTGTCATTTTCCTTTCCTTTTGACTGAAACAAGGCTGATTTCTTTCCATTCTAAATAAATTCCACAAGCTTCTATGAGATTCTAATGGTATATGTTCTTTTCTGTGACACATCTCTGTATCAATTGTTCTGTACTTCAGAAGGAGATTTTCCATCCTAATGCTCTCTTTTGGACTCCAAAATTAATGATTTTTTTATGTCTAGGTTATTTCCTTATACTTTGATTTAACTAAAAAGTAAAATGCACTGAATGAGCAATATTTCAGAAAGTAATTTGATGTTTTTTAACTTGGGCTAAATCCTCTCTGACTGAACCTTTTCAGGAGTTGTCCATCACTATCATTTAAAATAATTTATTTAAACATTGAGACACAAGCATAATTTCCACTGGAAAAATAAGAATTCTTTCAGTATAATCTTGGCTGGAGCCTCTTTTCTTCCGTTCTGTTTGTTTGTTTAAGCAGACTGAAAGAAGAGTTGGCAAAATGGCATAGAATATGGTGTCAGGAGTCAGAGAATCAGGATTAAATATCCAGTTGTACTCCTTACAGTCCTGCAATTTGGGGGAAATTAATCACCTGTCTATATCTCAGTCTTCTCATAATCATAAAGTGATTATGTAATCATTTGACAAAGGGATCCATAATTATATCAGAATCAGCTGTTCTAAATATTAAATTCCACAATATAAATTTTCAGATGCTACCTGGCAAATAGCAAGTTCTTAATCAATGTCACTCATTATGATTATGACAAATATGTATTCATTAAACAATATTTATTGAGTAACTATATGCTCTATGACAGGTATAAAATAATGAGCAAAGAGAAACATGCTGTCCATGAGGCAAACAGAGTTAGATAAATTTTAAAAAAAGTAGCACATATATTAATATATAATTATAATAAGAAACTCAAGACAGAAACCAGTTCCTCTAAAAACATAAAATAAGGGAATAAAATAAATTAAAAATTTTAAAGTGACTTTTGCTGGAAGATCAATGAATGCTTCTTCAAGAAAGCTACAAGGATTTTATTTAAGACATTTCAATAATGAATAGGAATGAATTCAGAAAAGGGTGAATTGAGGGAAGGAGAATCACTGTGTAATCAAGAAAGGAATTAACTTTGTGAGGCCCAGAGGCAGAGAAAAGCAATACAAAAGAACATTGCCCCTGGAAGACAGGGGAGGAGCATGGGGATCTTGTGAGGGAAAGGCCTAGATGGGAGACAAGGTTCAGTTCTTTCAGGGCATCACTGTCCACAGAATGGATAGTGGTCAGAGTGGTGGAAATGCTTTGAAAAATAAAAGGAGAATCAGGATCTGGCAAAATAGTTCAAATTTTTATTTTATAAATTTTCTTTGACTCTAGTATGGAGGAAGATTACAGGTGGCAAGGTTAATGAAGAAAGAGAATGTAAATGGGAGTTACAGAAGTTAACATAAAAGACGACAGTATTTTTAAATGAAGTGCAGTTGATGGAGATGGAGAGATGTGGGACAGATACAGAGGAAAGGACAGTTTTGAAAGAAAAGTGATAGATAGGACTTGGTGGAATATTGAAAATCAAGAGAAAGGATTTTGACAAATATGATCCTGGATTTCTGGCTTGCACAACCTAATGCATGGAATGCTCTTCCCTGAGATAGCGATAAAGGAAACTGAGCAAGAGAGAGGGGAGATTATAAGCTCAATTTTGTATGTGCTGTATTCTATTGTATCTGCAATATCCACCAGAGAGGTCAAATGGATGTGTGAGACCAGAGGTCAAGGTGGGGGTAAAGAAGAGGGTTGAGCATGGGGAGGTGGAGTCTGAGTTTTGAAATGCAACTAAAATACAATTTGGTGGCTCGGTGGTAAAGAATCCTCCTGCCAAGGCAGGAAAGGCAAGAGATGCAGGTTCATTTTACTGGGTTGAGAAGATCTCCTGGAGAAGGAATGGCAACCTATTCCAGTATTCTTGCCTAGAAAACCCTATGGGCAGAGGAGCCTGGAGGGCTACAGTCTGAGGGGTCACAGAGTTCAAATAAACTGAGTACATATGCAACTGAAGCCATGAAAATAGAAGCCTCCATTCTGTGAGAACTGAAAAAACTAAAAAAGCAAGCAGTTAAACATGACATATTTTCTCCTATTCACATTACTATCAAGAATAGGTCTTTGTTTTTTTTAGTTTACTACATATAGAATCTGAAACAAAAAAATTAAACATATAAAAAATATGTAATGATCTGATGGCTAGGAAATGATACACTGGCCAACAACTAAGTTCAGATAGTAAAAAAGAGAAAATAAATGAGTAATAGCACAGGGCAAGAGCCTATTACTGTAAGAGTTAGGATTTTTAGTGGTGTCACAGGTAAGGTAGAATACAGAGATTTGTTTATGTATGTCTGATAAAGTGGCATAAGATAAAGACTGGGTTTCAGCAGTAAATCAATTTACTATGTCTTCTTGCTACCTTTATGTTTCAACTCTATGATAATTGAGCTTTCCAGAATTCTGAGATTATGAGTTGCTTTTCTGCTGAGCAACTTACAGTTGCTATTTGAACAACAAATAAAACTGAGCCACTTATATAAAACAATGTTCTTAATAGTATGAGAACAAATAAATAAAGAGAAATGAAGAAAGAGAAAAAGGGCCAACTCTTTTTTTACACATGTAGATTAGATTAGTATAGTGCTCAGAATTGATGAAACAAAATGCTAAATGTCAAATGTGACTGCATAGAATAGTAATAGAGTAATGACTCAAGTAATCAAAAAGATCATGCAGGTTTATATGGTTTATGTGTCCATTGGTCATTATGAACCCCATGTAGATTGTCTCCATGGGTTATGATAAAAACCAAAGTAAATCCATATTACAGAATGATATTACATATTGTTTTCCATTTTGTGTCTAACATATTGGAAATCTTGTCCTTCCTAGGAAATGGACATTATTCTTACCACATATTATAATAATAAATATTGATAACAACTAATTTCTAAGTTTAGTAGCTTGCTGTCAATCAATCATGAACATAGAACCAGTAATCTATGAATATTTAGGAACATAAAATCCATGAGAATACTATCAGTGCTGACTAATCTATCCAGCAAGAAATTAAAATTTAACTAAAGGATTTAAGCATAAGAATTTTAAAATAAAATTAGACCTTAATTTCAATATTTTACACATACAAATTCTTATAAGAAGCCCTCATATCAAAAGTAAAGATGATTTGAAGTGGCACTTGACTTGTTTTCAGAATTGTTTTCATATACAACTCTTAATGAGTAAAAACACTGATGTATATTCAAAAGTGAGGGACTGGAAGTAAGTCTGATGGGTGATTTATCTTTAACCTAATTAGTTATTAGTTTTATTTCTTTACCAGTCCATTCTGAAGGAGATCAACCCTGGGATTTCTTTGGAAGGAATGATGCTAAAGCTGAAACTCCAGTACTTTGGCCATCTCATGCGAAGAGTTGACTCATTGGAAAAGACTCTGATGCTGGGAGGGATTGGGGGCAGGAGGAGAAGGGGACGACCGAGGATGAGATGGCTGGATGGCATCACTGACTCGATGGATGTGGGTCTGAGTGAACTCCGAGAGATGGTGATGAACAGGGAGGCCTGGCGTGCTGCGATTCATGGGGTCGCAAAGAGTCGGACACGACTGAGCGACTGAACTGAACTGAACTGAACTGAATTTATTATAAATTATTAAGCCAATACTCCATAAGGATTTCCAAATTCTCCAACTTACATAAAATTTTTCTGAAATTACTTATGCCAAATATGCCTTATATACTTGATATAGTTTTATAAAGCAAATTGATTTTTAAAACTATCAAACATAAATATTCCCAGAAGGTCAGGTGTTGAGCTGATGAGAAGACTTTACAAAACTGAAAAAAAAAAATCTATTTTTTTTTCTTGAACTGTCTGAGACACATAAGTACCAGTTTCAATATAAGAGTAATTGGTAAATATTTAACCTAACTGGTCTTCTTTTAAAAATATAAGGTGAAATACTAGATCTTTAGAAATGATTACCCAAAAATTAAAACAAAAATAAAATTAAAATTGCTCAATTAAAGG
>SJYT01054534.1:49839-73816 GCA_006410635.1 Cephalophus harveyi | reverse complement strand
ATCTATAGTATTTTGTTTTATGTGTTCTTTCATGACAACTTGATGAAATGTTGATTCAATGAAGCAGAAGTTTAAAACATTGTATCTGTTTCTAATTTACTTACTAAAAGGCAAATTTTATTATTAATCATTTCCTCATAATTTTCCTATGGCTCCTCTGTATTTCTTCTTCATAATATATTCTCATATATGAATTAAAATGCAAACCTTTTCCGATCCCTTCACTATATGCCTACAGTAGTAATGATCTAGTGTAGAATGAGTCAATTCTCTGAAAATATCAAACTCAGAATGAGGTCATGTGTAAGAGAGCTTTTCTATGTCTTGACAGTAGAAAAACTGTACTCAAAGATGTAATATTAGAAACAAACAGGAAATTGGCATTGACCTGCTTACTAAGAATACACAGTCCATACTGAGCCAATGAATCAGGGTAGAATAATGCAAAGAGCATTAGTAAGAGTTTAATTCTAAGACACTGAACAAAACAAAGGTGATCAGGAAGTAGGATAAAAAGGCAAGTTGGGATAGAGTAGAGTAACAGAGAGTATAGTCTTTCATGGAGGAGAAAGAGAGAAGATAATGTTGTCCAGAACCTCCTTCTGCCAACCTCATTACTCCTGAAATATAGATTCAAGCCACAAGGATCCTAGATAATCTGCCAAGCCAGTTACTAGGCCAGTATAGAGATGCATTTGAATATGAAGTTTCTCCTCACAATAGATAACTGGGAGATTCACACATGTCATTTAATGACAGAAAAATACTGTAACCTCAGAAATATGAGAACCACTCTACCTGGAGAGTTAGCAAAATGCATATATATTCAATTTGCGATTACAACTCCAAAAGCAAAGCAATATGTAGGAGCTAATAGAAATTAACGAGGAAACTTTTAATAAGATTACAACTTGAGTAATAAAAACCAGGCTGGCATCTCTTAATCAAAATTTTCAACCTGAAACTTATACTTGGTAACTACCAGGGCACACTGCGTGGGACGGGAACGAGTGGAAATTGAGGGCTGCTTGGTTGTCCCATGGGGTCTTACTGTACCTGTGTCCACACCCTTCACCTGTTGCTTGGCTCGAGTCGGCTGGCTCCACTTTGAACTCCTGTGGGATAAGCCCTTTGCCGTGTGGTTCAGGAAAGTCCATTCCGGGCACCTCCTCCTCCTCTAAGGACTCCACGTAGAAGAGAGTCCTGGCGGGCTGGTGGACTCCCTGCCCCGGCGCCCCTGGCTGCAGCCTCGTAGCCACTGGCAGGAGGGTGCCATTCAGAGGGCTGAAGGAAGAGGCAGAAGAGGACGGGGAGGCAGGCGAAGAAGAGGAGGCAGACGAGGAAGGCTTCTTCCGGAAAGTGCTTACTCCGCCCTTCTCTTGGCTTTTGAGCAGGCGGTTCTGGCTGGGTCCCCAGTGCTCGAAGCTGCTGCTGCCGTCCTGTTGCAGGCAGCTGCCCCCGGCCGGGCCGCCGGCCGACGGCGACGGGTGGCTGAAGAGTTTCCAGCGGAGTCGCAGGATGTGCTTCACATCGAAGTCTTTTCGCCCAGAGCCTGACATGCTTGACGAAAGGAAGGCGAAGGGACCTCAGCTGATGCAGGAGTAGACGGGTTGGGGAGGCAGACCAACGGAGCCCCGGGTTAGAGGAGGGTGCGGGAGGCTCCCTCTGGACCCCGGGAACAGACGGGACCGGGCGGCTGAGCTCCCTGCCAGGCGACGACCAGAGCGCGAACAGCAGAGCCGTGCGGCTCAGCTGCGGTCAGGACCTCAGGACCCGCGCGCGGGGAACTCAGCGGCCGGGTGCACAGGCAGGAACTGGACGCAGAGGGCTGAGAATCCCCGATCTCCTTGCGGGGTCCCGCGGTGACCGCGGAGGGACGGCCCTGATGCCGGAGACGCGCGAGGGAGGGAGGTCTGCGCGCTCAGAGCTCTGGAGGCGAAGGCAGCTGGATACACCTCCCTAGCATGCACGGGTGGCAGAGCCTCAGTCGAGAAGCTGTCGGCTCTCCTATCCTTGCAGCTCAGAGTTCAGTGCCTGGTGACTGCAGAGAGAAAGATCCCCAAGTCGCGGAAAAAGCACACACCCCCCAGCCTTCTCGATGCACCTGCGCCCCTGTCCCTGCTCTCTAGGAAGATGCTCTGAGAGCTGCGGGTATTTCTGAGAAAGTCAAAATGCCTTCTGCAAGGCGAGAAGGGGTGGTTTTATCTAGTCAGTTTGTAAGAGAGAGAAAAAAAAAAAAAAAATCCAGCAAATACAGGAGGGCAGAAGGAAAGCCCGCGCCGTGAAGCTGTCAAGGTCCTCACAGTACAATTTTCTCTCTGCCTCGGCGCCTCCTCCTCCCGCGTAAGTGACGCAGATGTGCACTGAGGCCTATACGGAGAGATGGAGAGAGGGAGGGAAGGCTTCAATCTTCTTTATGCAAGTGAGTCTGCTGCTCTTATTATCCCCTTGTGTGGGTCCTGTCACCTTTTTTTTATTCTCCTTCCTTACTACATTACTATGTAGCAATAAAAGTAAGGCAAACAGGCAATATGCTTTAGCATCAGTAAACACCAAATGTGAATCATGGCAGCGTAAACTTAATAGGCTGCCATCGCTTTGCAGGTTGCAGGTTAATGGCTTGAATTATTTAATAAACTGCATCCTTTAACCTTTAGCCTTAGTTTCTCTGTAGTGAGAAGAAAGAAACAGGATGCTGGCGTCAAAGTGTGACGATGCCACCGTTCTGACAATTACATTGTGCTTCTGCCATTAACGCACTCAGGCAGTGCTTCACCCTGGGGGCCAGAGGCACACGGTAGAAATTTGAAGATGGTCATATGAGCGCAGGGGACGAGTTTTGCAAAATCAGTGCATTTAATGAGTTGCCATAGAATGAAAGCTGTTCTCAGTGTAAACCAAGAAATGGAATAAAATGATAAAGCATAATTTCAAGGCATAACCTTCTAGTATAAAAACCGTGATATAAAATGTATGGAAGAGGTTAGGGGGAAAAAAAATGAGTACATCCAAAGGCTACTATTCTGCAGAAATCTCTTGTTTGAAGAAGAAAATATGTGTTTTTCCTTATATTTAGAATAAGAAGATTTATGATCCCTTTCTAGCTATGACCACATAGAAATTTTTCAGCTTTTCCTTTAATGAACCTTTAAAATAGAACCAAAGTCATTTTTGCCAATGTCAAACAGATCAGAGAAGTTGCAGTTTCCCTAACTCAACAAGGAATATGGTTGTTTAATTAAATGAAATTCACAGAAATTTATGAAAGTCATAGCTTCATCAACCCCCAACAGAACACAGGAATCAAAGATTAAAGCACAGTTATATTATTATTATATTACCCCATTGTTGAGCAGTAAAGTTAAACAGAAACTGAAGCTACATTTGAAGTCTTTCCTAGACAACGTTATATGTATTAATAAAACAAGAAATTAAGCATATAAAATCCCTACTTTCAGAAGGAGAAAAATCACTACTCCACATTTAAATATTGATTTATTCCACAACAGCTGGACTACAGTCCCCTGTGCCTTGATTTTTTTTCTTTCAGTATTCAGAGTTAAAAAAGAAAAGAAAAAAAAAAAATTTGATTATATTTATTTAGCTTTAGTGTTATATTTTATTATTGAAGTAGAAGAAGGAAGGAGGGAAAAAATGAAGCAATAAGAGAAGGAAGGAGGAGAGAAAGGAAAATGAGAAAGAAAGTCAGAAAGAAAGAGAAAAAGAAGGAAAGAAAGAGAGGAAATGAAAAAATAAATTTACTAAGATATCGTGACTTACATTTATATATTAGAAGCCTCTTTGAAAAAATATGCCTTGTTAAGTATCCAGTATTCAAACTAAAAATAATAATAATAATTTAGCACTTAGAATACATTAGGTCCAATGGCAAGAAGTAGCAGATATGAAAGAATTAAGTTCCTAGAAACTGACTGTAAGAGCTAACAAAGGATGATTGCTTAGCCAGTTATAAATTATAACTATCTTTACTTTATAATTATCTATTGTAATCTACTTTTGAGTCAAATAAATTACTAAGATAACCATGCTTATAAGGTAGAGGACAAAGACATAATAGACACTTTTGAAGAATCCCAAAAATCACATTACACTTTCCTTTAAACAAGAAAACCAACTCAATTTTTCTAATCCTATTGTTTAATTAAATTGATCTGTCATTTCAATCAGGGTCTTTCAAATGAATGTTCATAATATTGCCATAGTTTCCTGACAAAACTTTAGCAAAAAATCCAGAGGATGCTCAAACATTTACTTCTATACACATGTATAAATAATTAAGTTCAATATGAACATTAAATACACCTAGCTGAAAGTTCCTACAACTCAAACATTTAACCAAAAAGAAAAATTGAATGTGAATCCAAGCATTTTCTTGGTGGAAAATTTTCTCTTTTAGTAATCATTTTCTAAACACATTCAAGTAAATGTGTATTTGCTCCAAGTGAATTCTGATCCTTCTGAATCTTTTAGACAGTACTTCTGCAATGTCTAGTAATTTGCCTCTACATAATAATACTCAACAAAAGCATTTCAACAGCTAATTATTATCCAATTTGAAAGTTCAGATGTTAAAGATTCCTGTATTTTAGTTTGTTTTTTGTTCATATTTGTTTTATTTTAATGAAATATATCTATAGACATCTCTAGAGAATATTTAAAATGAGTGGAAGTGGAAATTAAAATAGTTCTGTAATGATATTTTCTTTCTGAAAATGAATGAAATAATGCCATATAGAACTAATATTAAGTGAGTTCAAATATAGTATCAAGGGCTTATTCTTCTTAAATCAAATAAACATTACCTGTTCAAAGTCTATTAATCTTCATTACAGTGTATGTATAGTTTAGTTAAGTAGCAATTAAATGACTGCTTACTAAACATTTGTAGGTGTTAATTGATCCTTAGGGGCCATTTTAATCAACTCTACCTCTTTGGTTTATTTGACCTTTTTGATTTGAATCAGGCAATAAATGTATATGCTTGAGAAGTTCTCATACATATATGTCTGAGCTAACTGCATGAGTGTAGGAATTCAAAATGATACTAAAAAAAGTGCACTCATATTAACGATGACCTAGGTTTCATTTAATTATCTTTTTTTCTCAAAATTGTGTGCACAATGTCCAAGGTGAAAATTCACTATTTTGACATTTGAAGTAGGTGCTCTGGTTATAGTCACACTGCTCAGAACAATATGATATGATTAAATAAACCCTTACTTTTTTTAAGGAAATATTTCTAAAAATATATAAATGTATAGACAAATATTAATATAGATGAAGAGAAAACTGTTTCACTAATACTTTATATTTCCAAAAGTGTTAAGATTTACATGGAATAGAGTAATTTCATTATTTGTCGTGTCAAATTTAAATTTTTCATTATCTCTGTGAGGTAACCTGTGCGTCCTCTGAAATTTTTGCCATTAAGGACAAAATAAAATAGTAAGATTATAGTATATACAATACAGACTTAGAACATAGAGTTTACGAGGTCAATAGAAACAAGAAAATAATAACACAAAATTTAAATATTAGCTTCAACATAGTTGCAATTACCTTTTCCTGCTTAGGATACCTGAAAATTGAAGCCAACCCAGAATGAACTTTGTGAATGATATTTTATTGTCTTGTGTCTCATATAGACATGGGCTCTTGAAAATTTTTATAAGATTTTCTCATGTCAGGTTTCTATACCTCCATCTTTCTATCTGGAGGAACATCTCCCAAGCTTTTATATTTGCTTTCATCTGCTTTGTTACCAGATCTGTTAAAAATCTAGAGTCAAAAAGCCTGTCTTAAGAAACTAAGATTCCATTTGCCTTATCACAATTTTGACTAGGTATATAACATAAATTATAGATGGTTTACAAATGCTCCATTTCCCAGAAGTCCATGTGTTAAGTAACATGTGAACATATGAGAGTTGAGAGCAACGTTTCATGCATAACCTGTTTTAGAAATAATACTATAACTTATTTCAAGTAAATTGTGTTTTCAAACAGCCTCAAGAAGTTTATCCTGAGAAATCAAATTCCTTTGAGCATTGTTAATACAAGTAAATAGGTTTCTAATTTTTAATTTGAATATCAAAGCTCGAGGTATTTAGTATATTTTCATGACTTTTACTACCAATCAAGATGTCTTTTGGTCCCCAGTCCAAAAGAAGATTACTTGTCAGCCTTGTAGGAGGCTAAATAATGAATCTCTAGGCTTTATACGTGTTTCCTGTGTCTACAGGGACCTTTCTCTTTCTATGCTACACTAATTATTAGCCATAATGAAAGATGGGAAGGTTCTATAGGGAAGGCTCTCCTCTATAGAACATAGGAAATATGACATGTGTTGAATACAGTGTACTATAAAGGATGAAAAATAGAGTGATAAATCTGAAAATCATAACACCACATAAATTTCATGAGATTTTAGCCTCCTTAAGTTGTGTGTAGAGTTTGGGCTTCCCTGGTGCTCAGTAATAGAGTCCGCCTGCAATGCAGGAGAGATGAGAGATGCTGGTTCAATTTCTGGGTTGGGAATATCCCCCAGAGAAGGAAATGGCAACCCACTCCAGTATTCTTGCTTGGAGAACTCCATGGAAAGAGGAGCCTGGTGGGTTACTGTCTATGGGATTGCAAAGAGTTGGACACAACTGAGAGATTAACACTTTCAGTTTTCTAAAACAACATTATAAATAAAGATGACAGTGGGAAACAGATATAATTGTAGATTATACTACATTCTTTAAATCTATTCATACTAGATAGACTCTCAGATTAAATATGGAACCTTTTCTCCAAAGTTAAAGTTATAAAACTGTTAATTATATTATACTTTATTCTTATATAGTGATCTGGGCAACTAAAATGGGAAGTATAATTTTATAACACCTTTCTAAATTCCAGACAACTATTTCACTTAATCTTTATAAAAATCTTACTAGCTAGTTGTTATAAAAGACTTGGTGTAAGAAAAATAAATTTAAAACTCCACTTGCCACATCACAGGTATTTTCTTTTATTATCTAGCTCAGACAGTTTTCCACAGGTATATTTTTCCTCCTGCTAAGTACAAGAGTGCATTTTCTTAAAAAGACACACTTCTTATGACACTTCAATATCCTTTCATAAATTGTGTGATTCAGAGTTTGGAGTTTCATAATTATCTATAAATTTGCTCTGCTCTAATAAAAGAGATATTTTTAGCATTTTCAAAAGTGAACTTTTCAATATTAGTGTGTATTTGCATGTGTATGTGTGTGTGTTTAGACAAGACAAAAATAGTATCTCCTTTGAGACAATAATTTCTGGAAAAAACAGAGATTATTTTACTATGCTGTAATGGTTTTAGAGGGCAGAGAACATACCTTATTTAATATTGAATTCACAGTGCCTAGCACAGCTTTCCTGGTGAATCAGAGGTAAAGAAGCTGCCTGTGAACGCAGGAGACTCAGGTTTGATCCCTAGGTTGGGAAGATCCCCTGCAGAAAGAAATGGCAACCCACTGCTGTAGTCTTCCCTGGGAAATCCTGTGGACAGAGGACGTTGGCAGGCTATAGTTCATGGAGTCACAAAAGAGCCTGACATGACTTAGCAACTACACAACAACAACAACACAGTGCCTATCATGGCATGAAAAATTAATACATAATTTTTGATTTAATAATAGTGACTAGTTTGGGGGATGGGGTAGAATGGACTCCTATAGGAGAGACCAGGAAAAAAAAATTAAACAAAAGTATGATAAAACATTCTGTCTGGAGTTATTTTGTATAAGAGCAAATAGAATTATAAAAGAGTGTTTTCTGTAATACTTCAGTCATATTACTAAATGATTCTAAAATATTAAAAAAAATCAGCTTATATTCTGTTTTCCTTTCTAGAAAGAGGCAATGCAATGTGTAATGTATTTAGACAATTTTTTTCATTGTTAATATTAAAAATTTTTAAAGTCTTTACATTTAAATTTATAAACTTTAGTTACATTAGAAACACATATTTAATTCACTCATGCACTACTGCATGTATTCAAACACATTTCTTTTTTATTGAGCATCTACTGTGTGCCAGGCCCTATTCAAAGTGATAGGAATGAGATAATTAAGAAAAAAGGTAAATCAAAATCCATGCCCTCATTGAACTTACATCTTTGAAGTGAGTGATATAAATTAAAGGTCAATAAATAAATAAATACCAGATGATGAAGATGTCTATGGAGATAGTATCAAAGAAAGAAGATAAAAGTTTTGAAGGGAAATAGGTTGAAGTTTAAGTAGTCTGAAAGAGCAAATCTCACTGGGAGATGGACACTTCAGCTGTGTCCAGAAGGAAGTGAAAGCAGATTTTATTCATGTAAATGGAACAGTAACCCAAACAGATCAAATAGACAAGCAAGGACCCTGGGAAGTGATACATTTTAGAATATTTAAGGAGTCATATCAACTAGAGCTGAGTCAGCAAAGGGGAACATACCTGAAGATGAACTTGGCGGTGGGGTGGAGGGGAAGAGGGATGGTTCAGTCGCTAAGTCGTGGCAGACGCTTGCAACCCCATGGACTGTATCCTGCCAGGCTCCTGGGTCCTTGGGATCCTCCAGGCAAGAATACTGGAATGGGTTGCCATTCCCTTCTCCAGGGGATCTTCCCAACCCAGGAATTGAACCTGGGTTGCCTGAGTTGCGGGCTTCCCTGGTGGCTCAGAGGTTAAAGCATCTGCCTCCAATGCGGGAGACCTGGGTTCGATCCCTGGGTCGAGAAGATCCCCTGGAGAAGAAAATGGCAATCTACTCCAGTATTCTTGCCTGGAGAATTCCCATGGAAAGAGGAGGCTTGTAGGTTACAGTCCATGGGGTCGCAAAGAGTCGGACACGACTGAGCGACTTCCCCTTCACCTGCCTGCATTGCAGACATATTCTTTACCAACTGAGCTATGAGGTAACTCAGTGTGGGGCAAGGGTCAGTAAGGTGGCTTAAAGGATCTTCCAGGTGAGCTGATAGGAAGGTTTGCTTCTATTCTGAATCAGATGAGAAGCCAATGGAGTGTGTCGAGCATTGGTTTGATAACATCTGACTTTAATTTTCTAAGAACATCTTGGCTGCCAGGTTAAAAATAAACAGAAGAAAGCAAGGTAGGGACAAGAAAACATTAGAATGCTATGGTAATAAAGGAGAAGATGATAGAAGTATGCGCCAAAAGTTTTGGGAAGGTGTAGTATTTCTAGGGAATTGATTTTTCAAGCTCACAGCCTTTTTCTTTCCCCTCTATACTATCAATGTTCGATGAAGTCTAATTCTGTTTTTGTTTCCCAAAGGTAATCTCTTTCTCCATTTTTTTTTTTTTTTTTGGTCCTGTTCGTTGATGTCAGATGCTCACATAACTTAAGTCATGTTCAGGTAATAACTTGTAATTTCAGCCAACAAAATAATTTATATTTCATCGAGATTTAGCAAATGAAACTTTAAACCAAGATATATTCAAAGTTCTTTATCATTCTTTAGGGATTGCCAAAAATGTTAAGGGCAGCACCTGCAATCACAGCCTAGGGTGGACTTCCCAGCTTGAATAAAGACAATCTTGTTTTTATCTGTTTTATAAACTGGGCTTCTTCATGAATATTATATGAATTATATTCATATAATATGAATAGCTTCTACTGTTCAAAATTCTTTTGTAAAACAACTATCATAATCTGAATTTGAATGTAATTTAGGAAATTTCAGACCTGTTAGCAAAACAAAATATGAGTTATTTCTGAGTTGAATGGATCCTTTTATTGTTTTAATCTCTTTCACCATGCTATATGATATTACTGAAAGTCAAAGTTGCTCAGTTGTGTCCAACACTTTGCAACTTCATGGACTGTAGCCTGATAGGTTCTTCTGTCCATGGAAATTCCCAGGCAAGAATACTGGAGTGGGTAGAGATTCCCTTCTCCAAAAGATCTCCCTGACCCAGATATCAAACCCAGGTCTCTTGCATTACAGGAAGATTTTTTACTGTTTATGCCACCTGGGAAGCCCATTTGTACTACAAATTA
Organism: Cephalophus harveyi; assembly: GCA_006410635.1. Lineage (NCBI taxonomy): Eukaryota > Metazoa > Chordata > Mammalia > Artiodactyla > Bovidae > Cephalophus > Cephalophus harveyi. The sequence continues at coordinate 63,762 of SJYT01054534.1, read as the reverse complement.
GTTAAATGAGGACAGTTGTTTTTTCTAGTCAACATTCTGGCTTTGCATATGAATATTAGCTCAGTTCAGTTCGGTTGCTCAGTCATGTCTGACTCTGCAAGCCCATGGACTGCAGCATGCCAGGCCTCCCTGTCCATCACCAACTCCCAGAGTTTACTCAAATTCATGTCCATTGAGTCAGTCAAGCCATGCAACCATCTCACCCTCTGTTATCCCCTTCTCCTCCTGCCTTCAATCTTTCCCAGCATCAGGATCTCTTCAAATGAGTCAGTTCTTCACATTAGGTGGCCAGCATATTAAAGTTTCAGCTTCAGCATCAGTACTTCCAATAAATATTCAGGACTGATTTCCTTTAGGATGGACTGGTTGGATCTCCTTGCAGTCTAAGGGATTCCCAAGAGTCTTCTCCAACACCACAGTTCAAAAGCATCAATTCTTCAGTGCTTGGCTTTCTTTATGGTCTAAATCTCACATCCATACATGACTATTGGAAAAACCATAGCTTTGACTAGATGGACATTTGTTGGCAAAGTAATATCTCTGCTTTTTAATATGCTGTCTAGGTTGGTCATAAATTTTCTTCCAAGGAGCAAGCATCTTTTAATTTCATGGCTGCAGTCACCATCTTCAGTGATTTTGGAGCCCCAAAGAATAAAGTCTGTCACTGTTTTCCCATCTATTTGTTGTGAAGTGATGTGACCAGATGCCATGATCTTAGTTTTCTGAACGTTGAGTTTTCTTATTAGCTATATTTTATCAAAATATAAAAATTTTAATTTGCATTATAAAAACACATTTTCAGTAATTGTATATGTCTCCATTTATTAGTGCTGATTTTTGTGAATATAATAGACTACTAGAACAAGTTATACTACAGGATAGGCTTCAAATTTTCTCTTTCCAGATTCCTGACTGGAGAATCTAAGATTGACATTTCCACCCAATAGAACGAGCTTTCTAGAAGGTTCATTCATTATTTCTGATCTTCTGTCATAAATCTATTCTTCTGTGTCAGCACTGAAAACCCAGACTATGGATTTCTGACTTACAAAAATATCAAGCCATGCAGAACTAATTGAAACCACAGGAGATTTCAATCAATCAATCTAGTATTGAGAATTACCTGTGTCCTCAGTCTTGTGCTGTGAAGAAAATAGGGACCTATTCTGGTACATAACATATACAAACAAAAAGATTTTGAATTATGAGTTATCCACACCATACAATAGTTTGAATATGTTTCTAATTCTTATTGGAAAATAATTTTCTAATAATTCTAATTCTTATTAGATTGAGAATTTTTCTGATTCTTACCTACAAATTTTGCAGGTGATTTTTCATAATTATTTCTCATGCCTGTTTCCCAAAGATGCAAATATGAAGTTTGGAGAAGCTAAAGTACCAATCACAGAGTACTATAGACCTAATCTGCCACTCCTGAGTCAATGGTTAATAGAACTTTACAGGTCACTGAAATGCAAAGTTTTAGTTTTCATATGGAACATAACTCCTAACATCATATACTTCTTTACAAAAGATTGTGCTTCACTAACGTTTTGAAAACCTCTTTTCCTTTGCTGTGGGTATCATTCCCCAGTTGAAGCCATAGAATAAAGCAGTTAGTGCAGTATGAATGTATTGTTTTCTTTTCAGATACATTTTATACATATGTGGGTATATGTAAATTTATATGCACATGCACATACATAAAGTTTGAAAGGAAATCAAATCATAGGGAACAATACAGTCAACAACAGTAAAGGAGAAACAAATAATTTGATATTTATTTCTTTTTGAAAGAGATTAATTCAGTTTATGTGGTAGATATCATTTCCTGGATATTAAAAAAAAATTTTTTTTTCAAAACTTTAAATGGAGACAGTTCACAGAAGATATTGAATTCCACACAGTTGCAATATTTTAATTGTCTTTTTATTATTGCTACCTAAAGTCTGTCATTATGGGGATGTCATTGAACATAAAACCTCTACTATATCTCCTTTCAGTAATGCATTCCAAGAGAAGACAATGGAGAAGGGAATTTTACAATGACACGGGTAATTGCTTTCAAAAATCAGAAAGATCTAGGAGAATTACAGTTTAAAAGTGAATTTATCAATAAGGAAACACTTATTTATGGTATTCAATAAAATAAGAATTTTAACTAATCTGCTATTTAGTTTTAAAAAAAAATCCAGTCCAATATTGAAATATCTGATTTCCTAATAATGATTTAGACGATTAGGTAGGAATGATTAACTGTTGGACTTGGTGTCATAAAATTGTTGAAATCTGTTCAATCATAGAACAAATATTTATTTCTGAGTGACAGGATCCTTGTTATGTACTTATAACATGAAAAGTAAAAGGGGGCTTCTCATTATCCACACAAAACTGACATTTTCTATGGGGAGAAAAGCTAGAAAACATCTAAACAAACCAAAAATAAATCCAAACATTTTGGTGTTATGAAGTGCTAAGAGATGAGATAGCAGAAGGTGCTTCACAGTTCTCCATTTTATGTAGAATCCTCAGAAAATTGTGCTCTATAAAGTTGACATTATAACCCATTTGAAAGATAGCAATATGTGTGTGTGTGTGTGTGTGTGTGTGTGTGAAACAGATGGATAAAGAGATGAGAAGAAGGAGATAAAATACAAAAATAAAACAGTCAGCACAACAGCAGGAGACAAAGAATGGCCACTGAAAGCCACTTAGCAAAGAGAATGGTATATTGGAGGAATACAAAGGCCACTCTTAGGGATTACATAAGGAGAAGGCTGAGATGACATTATTCCATAATTTGCAGGGTAGAGTTCTTCTTAAAAATTGTATCTACAGTGGAAAATTAAGCAGTTAATTTAAAGGGTTTTAAGCAGTGAAGTAAAGGTCTGTCTAGTCAAAGTTATGGCTTTTCCAGTAGTCATGTATGGATGTGAGAGTTGGACTATAAAGAAAGCTGAGCACCAGAGAATTGATGCTCTTGAACTGTGGTGTTGGAGAAGACTCTTGAGAGTCCCTTAGACTGCATGGAGTTCAAACCAGTCCATCTTAAAGGAAATCAGTCCTGAATATTCATTGGAAGGACTGATGCTGAAGCTGAAACTCCAATACTTTGGCCCCCTTATGCGAAGAACTGGCTCATTAGAAAAGACCCTTATGTTGGATAAGATTGAAGGCAAGAAGAGAAGGGGACAACAGAAGATGGGATGGTTGTATGGCATCACCGACGAGATGGACATGAGTTTGAGTAGGCTCTGGAAGTTGGTGATGTACAGAGAAGCCTGATGTGCTGCAGTCCATGGGGTCACACAGAGTCAGACATGACTGTTTTTTAAGTTAGGTCAATTAGATTGGAGAAGGGCAAGGATCCAAAGAAAGAAATATCGTTAGGAATATTTTCTCTTCCATCAGGAAACTCAATCGTTTAACCTAGGATCATTCCATAATAAGTTTCAAAAATAAGCTGGGTAGTATTAATGCTTGCTCTCATATAGAGGTGCTATCTTAATTTAATTTAAGGATTTAGTATCAGGATTGGTATTTAGTAAATGGATATAACTTACAGTGCTGGGTTTTTATTTTTAAAAGCACTTTGCCATATGTTATCTCACTTTATAAATTGTATTGGTTCTCAAGGGGAAATCAGGACTCTGGAGATGGATTACAAAGCAGAGACTTGATGGATAAGGAGAACATAGAAAAAGCAAGAAGGAAAAGAAAAGTTATATACAAAGAACCTGGGTCAGGAAAGAGCTTAGTGTAGTGAATATTGTGGGAAATGCTTTTGAAAACCAGAGAGGTAATATTTATTTTTCTAGATTATTAATCTAAAGATCAAAATAATGATGTAATTGTACAAATTTCTTATTATTTCTCAGCATTTTCAGTTGTGCCTCACTCTTTGTGACCCCATGAACTATAGTCCACCAGACTCCTCTGTCCATGGAATTTTCTCTCCAAGAATATTGGAATGGGTTGCCATTTATTCTTCTAGGTGATCCTTCCTCAAGGGGATCAAACCCATGCTTCTTATGTCCCCTACATTGGAGTGGGCTTTTTACCACTAGCATTACCTGGGAAGTGGAAGTGATAGTCACCTACTATCAATATAGGTGGTCAGTTGACATATAGACCAGGAATTTCATCTTGATAATCTTTAAATATTAACCTTCCTCCAGCCTATCTACAGTTACTCTAAAGATAAACTCAATTTTGTTTCCTACTCATTTAGTATTCTGCATTTAACCTGCAATTTGAACTTCCTGAATGCAAAGCTTCAACTTTTCTAACACTTTGGCCACCTCATGCAAAGAGTTAACTCATTGGAAAAGACTCTGATGCTGGGAGGGATTGGGGGCAGGAAGAGAAGGAGACAACAGAGGGTAAAATGGCTGGATGGCATCACTGACTTGATGGACGTGAGTTTGAACTCCAGGAGTTGGCCTGGGGGAGGCCTGGCGTGCTGCAATTCATGGTGTCGCAAAGAGTTGGACCCAACTGAGTGACTGAACTTAACTAAACTGAACTGAACACTGAAATATTAGTAGTCCATTTTATCCTATTATTTAACTTTAGAGTTACACAGTTCTGAATAAAACATGACTGTAAATACCCATGGATTCTTTAAAATTAGGTGAATAAAACATTTACTATCATCTACTCTATTTCTGAAACAGGGATATATATATATAAACTAAAAGAAAAACTCATGAAGAAATAGAAACTCTCCATAAATCAAAAATGACATTTTAATGTGCATACTGAAAAACAAGGTAAATGCACATTTTTATAAAACTGTGATATCTATCCTTGCTCCTTCCAGATGACACAGTGGTAAAGAATCCATCTGCCAAAGCAGGAGACTTAGGAGAGGTGGGTTCAATTCCTGGGTCAGGAAGATCACCTGAAGCAGGAAATGGCAGCCCACCCCAGTATTCTTTCCTGGAAAATTCCATGGGCAGAGAAGCCTGGTGGGCTATAGTCAATGAGGTTGCAAAGATTCAGATGCAACTGAGCACATACACAACAAATCTATCTATAAATAGTATACAAAGATAAATAATAGAATTGGAATAAAGAATTGAATAAAAAAAGTCCAGAAAGAAGAAACTGAAACAATAAGAAAGCAATGAGAGACATCAAGAAGATAATTATATTGCTGTCTTCAATCTTGACTAAATGAGAGGGGCCTAGTCAAACATCTACCAATATCTACCAAAATTTTAAAATGGTACAAATAGGGCTTACTCTGGGTACAATGACTTGGATTTGAATTCCAGTTCTGATACTAATTAACTGTTTTACCTTGAAATATTTTCCAGACTCCTCAGAGACTTTGTTTCCTAATCTGTAAAACAGAGGCTATAATGTTTCAAAAAGTTTTGAAGAGAAAAAAAAAAAAAAAACTAACTAAATTACATCTTTCAACATAGGGGCCAGCATATAGAAGTTACTCAACAAATAACAATCTCTGTCTTTCTACATCCTGTCTCTAAATTGAAATGGTTAACAATAAATACATAGTTAGTATGTAAATTCGGAGAAGGCAATGGCAACCCACTCCAGTACTCTTGCCTGGAAAATCCCATGGACGGAGGAACCTGGTGGGCTGCAGTCCATGGGGTCACTAAGAGTCGGACGTGACTGAGCGACTTCACTTTCACTTTTCACTTTCATGCATTGGAGAAGGAAATGGCAACCCACTCCAGTGTTCTTGCCTGGAGAATCAGAGGGATAGGGGAGACTGGTGGGCTGCCTTCTCTGGGGTCGCACAGAGTTGGACACAACTGAAGCGACTTAGCAGCAGCAGTATGCAAATTATGAAACTCAGTTAATAGGTTATGAAATTTAAATATAATAGATAGAAAGTATTACTGCTGTTTGAATGTTAAAATAATGCTTTGATGCCCATAAATTATAAAGAATAAATAGAACTTTTTGAAGTTTACTTTAAAAAATAGTCATGTAGCTCAGTAATAAGGTCTTTGATAGCAATTTCAGGTTATTACACAGATTAATGGTGACAAAGTGTGATGAGATTTACACTATCAAAATTTTCATTCACTGATCACAGCTATCAGAGAGTGATTGTGAGGAATATTCAAAGTTCCATTTACTGTTAAAAATTACCAGTTTTTTAGTGAAAGTGAAAGTGAAGTCACTCAGTGTTCAACGGAAGCAAATAGCCACCACTGGGCAATGTAAACAATTTAAAGTATATTATGTCAAACCAGTAAGAATTTATTAAGTAATAAGGAATATATATCAAAAAAAGAAGCCTACAGAGAAAAAAGTTATTTGTACTTAGAAAAATCCTTCTAACAATATTTTACTGTGCCTCAGGCTGTCACCAAAGATTTCACTTTATTGAATTCTTGTATTTATTTAAGATCATAATATATAAAACATATATAACTCAGGTTATTCATAATTTTCAAATTGCTGAAATATCATCTGAGTATGTTAAAGACAAGATGTAGGCTTTTGAAAATGAGATTTTCTTTGATAAAATACAAACAGAATTGGATTTATTTTGTTAATTTGGTTTGTAAGAATTATATTCAGAGACAATGTTAAATCTAATGGAAAGCATTTGCTATTGAATTTCATGTGTCATTTTTGTTCATATTCTTCCCTTAACACTTACAGAAGATATAAATAACATATTTCTCCTCTATGACTTTCTGCTTTTGCACATTAACAAGTAACCATCATTTTCCAAAGAAACATTGGTAGGGTGTCTTAGCTCTTTCTTTTCCAAGTCATTAAATAATTAATAATGTTTCTTGTTTCATACCAGTGTCAAATCCTGTTCTGGATGTTTCAGTGGAGGTTGCATCCTAGTGGGAAAAGACAAACAAGCAAATAAATAAGTAAATAATGTGATGGGGATTTAATTATTATGTAGAAAAATTAAGCAAGGGGAGAACTAGAGAATTCTGAGGGAGCTGCAACAATTATTTTAGATAATATGGTTACAGAAATTCTCTCTGATAAATGACATTTGAGAAGAGATTTGAATAAAGCAGTGGGAGGGTGAAAGGGAGACTTGCAGTTACTAGGGCAATAGTCATTGGGGCAGAAAAAAAAAAAAGTGGAAAGGCTCAGAGGCATATGTTTGGCATATTAGAGCAATAATAAATGGGGTAGAAAGATAATTAAATTGATGACTCAATTAACTGTTACCCCAAGTAATAGAAAATTCCAGCAACACTCAGTATCTTTGTTTTTTGGTTTGTTTTTGTTGGTGGGAATGTTTTTCCCCTATAATTTGCCTCTCCCTAAGCCTCACTATCTCATTCAGGACTTATTACCATTGATGAGTTGAAACTATATGATTGTCAAATGCCATCTGATGCTAATAATTGTCTAACTTTAAAAAAATGTTCACTTGATTTCTTGTTACTATGCTTTTAACATGCAGTGTGGTTGATGATAAAACAAGTTCATATATATATATATATATATATATATGAAACAAGTTCATATATATATGTATATACACACATGTATTTTTACTTGTATAGCTGATAATTTATTTCATTTCCTTTAAGGCATTTTTGAATGTCTTATTTACTCTCTGTGATGAAATATTATTCTGCAATAGAATAATTGGACTTTTCCAGTTTTTTTTTTTTAATTCATTCTACATATGCATTCAGTATTCTGGAAGTTTGAGTTTTTCTTCAGCTCTATGATGTTTTTGTTTCTACATATATTTTCTTCTCATCTCTTAGAACATCAGTTAGAGAAAGTTGTAAATTATGCTTCATTCACGGGTAAACTATTAAGATACAGCATGCCAAATTACCCTAATTTTCTCAAACTGTCTTTCTAACTCATTAAATTGTTTGTTATATTATGCTCTGCTTTTCTGCTGATGTAGGGAATATACAAAAATGAAGAGAAGAACAAGGTTTCACATACTACCCATAATCGAATTTCATGGTCAATTCATATACCTTTTTTCATCTCCACTTCTATCCACATCAATTATCTACTCTCCTGTGGATTATTTTGAAGCAAATCCTAGATATTTTATCATTTCATGTACAAATATATTAACATAAACTCAAAGAATAAGACTTTTTATTTAAAAAGTGAGCATAATACCATTAACAAGCAAAACTCCCAATAATTCCATAACACCACCAAATTTTCAAATAGCATTTTAATTTCCCCAATGACCTTATGTTTCCCCAGATTTTTTTAATTTAAATCGACACTCCATGAAGATTCATAGCATATTGAATATTAAGTATTGATGCTTTTATTTTAAATGTCTAGGGTCCTTATTTTACAAGAGTTGGGCATTACTTTCATTTACTAATCCAATTATTCTCTTCTTGTTTCCTTAAAAATTTGTTTTACAGTTGAATTTTTTCTTTTAGATGTGACAATTTTTCTGAAAATGTTTGTTTATACCTGGTTCTCTGCTTATTTTGGTGTGAGAATCTCTGTCTCTCTGTTAATCGCTTGCAGGTATTGAATCCAGAAATATCTCCACTAATGTGGTGTCAGGTGGGTGTGCTACTTTTCAGCATGTGCAGGGGACGTGTGTTGTAAGTTTCAGGTCTCCACATTCCTCTTAGTCATTACTAATTACTGAGATTCTTTCCCTGCATCTCCTACTCCCAAATTCCATTTTTGGGAAAGAGCATGGGTATAGAGGGAGAGTAGGTGCAAATATGGCCACTTTTTAAAAGAAAATGAAGACATAATTATAGAGACACATTTCAGAGATATACTCAGATACATAATAATTTTCTATCACTTTCTTATGACAGGAGAGAAATCTACTTATCATCTATTGATGGTGATGCTAGTCACTCACTAGTGTGATTCTTTGTGAATCCATGGACTCTAGCCTGCCAGACTCCTCTTTCCATGGAATTCTCCAAGCAAGAATACTGGAGTGAGTTGTCATTCCCTTCTCCAGGGGATTTTCCTGATTCAGGGATTGAACCTGGGACTCCTACACTGCAGTCAGAATCTTTTCTGTCTGAGCCACCAGGAAGCCCCATTGTTGAGCACCACCAATTACCTTATCTCTATCCTCTCCAGTGAGGGTTTGTTTGGTTTAGTAGCAACATAACATCTCCCCAGGCTAGGTCAAAGAATTTTCTAAGACCCTGAAAAACTATATATTTATCCAGATTATCAGCAAAAATTCCCAGGTTTATTTTAATTTGCCGTACGTCATGGAGAGGGAACAGAATGTGGACCCATACTAGCCCCCGTTCCCCAAATTTGCTACTTCTTGTAATGGAAGAAGAGAAGGGAGTAGGAACCACAGGTGGAGTTGATAGAGACCAGTGAAGTTCCAGGATTTGATTTAGTCAGTCCCAAATAAGGGGAACAGTTTGGACTTAAAAATTCAGAAGAAACTACAGGCAGTACAGATTGACAGAACCCACAATTCGTATGTAATGTGGCGTCTTCTCTTAAAGAAATCTGTACATAAGGGACTTCTGACCATTTTCCCCTCCTGTTTACAAAAAAGAGCTAACTGTAAGATGGTATTTTAATTAAGCGTGCCCTCAAAGGACCATCTTTCACCATCAAATAGATTATATTGAGGCCATGCCTTGGAGCAGAAAAAGACCAAGTATTTCTTCTGTAGGGTTTGAGGGTCAAATTGTTCCCAATTATTTAGGATACATGCTAGAGGTGTCTGCTTTGAGCTGGTTTATGGGCTCGAAGAGATTGCTCCCATCTGAATAAGAGATAAGACTGGTGTCTAGTGCTTTTTGTCTTTTCTCTAGTTTTTCCTGTCAAGAGGGCATTGATACATAGATGATTTTGTATTGCTCTCTTATGGCACAATAGAAGGCTACACACATACATTCCTTCTGATTCATGGTAGGATCAATGGTAGAGTGCTCAATCTGATATGTTAATTCAATACACTGTTCAATTATTTCCAGTCTTAAACTGCATTGTTGCACTAAATTATATAAATATATAATCTATAAATTATACAGATGTACATTTATGTAATTGGAGAAGGGCATAGCAATACACTCCAATATTCTTGCTGGAGAATCCTATGGACAGAGGAGCCTGGTGGGCTATGGAGTCACAAAGAATCAGACATGACTAAAGCGACTTCACACAGGCATGCATATTTATATAATTACTGAACAAACAATCCATATACTCTGTCTATAGAGAGAGCAAGTTTAAGATCCAACATTGAAATTAGAAAGAAAAAGTAATCACAATTATATAATAATTTAATAATTCATTTATTTTTACTTAATTATATCAATTAGATATGTATTGACCCTTAACATAGTGATGATCTGATGAGACGAAAATTGTTAAAAGTAGGAGATATAGATCCTATTAACCCTGTCATTTAAGTGAGACGTTTGTTAGCTGCTCTTTAATAAGTGAAGTCTAAACACTTAGTGTGAAGGTTTCAAGTCACAGTAAAAAAATTGATATATTTTAATACAGTCTCAATTATTAAATTATTATGGACAAAGGCACATATTACATTGTAAATGTAAATAGCTAAAATAAATTAGCTTTGTATTCTAGAAATAAACATATACAGAAGTATATGGCTATTAAGAGTTATGAGCATGATTTCTATGATCATTCATTACATGAAAGGAATGCTTTGAATCATTATAAATATTTACATTAGAAAACTGATGAAAAGGAGAAAGCTCTGACATCATCTCTCCCAAACATATGCTTGCACTAAATATCTAAAGCCTGTCATATAAAAAATCAATATGAAAGTTGCCTTGTTTCAAAGAGTAAGTTGAATTTTCGTGGAAGTGTTTAAAGAGTGCACATTTCAAGTAATTAATAACAGGAACTCATTATTAATAACAAGAACTCATTAAACACAAGACTGTCTAATAAGGAACTCTTTTTTATTAAGTGTGAATTTTGGTTTTCAGAATTATCCAAGCAGAGGCTAAGTAGTCACCAGTTTGCATAACTGTAGATAGAGATTGTATTTAGGAAGGTATTTAGTAATTGTCACTAATAACTCTACCTGTTTTGAGACACTTTGATTTTTACAAGGCAATGGCACCCCACTCCAGTACTCTTGCTTGAAAAATCAAACGGGCGGAGGTGCCTGGTGGGCTGCAGTCCATGGGGTCGCGAAGAGTTGGACAGGACTGAGCAACTTCACTTTCACTTTTCAGTTTCATGCATTGGAGAAGGAAATGGCAACCCACTCCAGTGTTCTTGCCTGGAGAATCCCAGGGACGGGTTAGCCTGGTGGGCTACCATCTATGGGATCGCACAGAGTTAGACACGACTGAAGCAACTTAGCAGCAGCAGCGTAATTTATTAATTACATATAAATTATCCTAGGGGCAAGTTCATATTAAAATGTTTACATGAGGTTTACATTGAGAAATTGCCTATTATCTTATATTTATTTAAAAGTTATCTGACAGTTTTTTTCTTTTTTAACAGATACACCATTAATTGCTTTGTTGACTGTTCTAATGGTCATTAAGAGAAAGCAGGCATCTGGAGTAAAACAGCTGAGATCCACTTTATCAAGATCCTTTTTAGCAGTTGAGAAGCTACATGATACTCACACCCACTGTTCTCTCTGAACCTTAGTGCTCCATAACTGTCTTTTACAGTGTAATTCATTTACTTCCTTCACTCAACTACTGAAGGAACTATATGACTTAAGCTTTACGCTAAGCCTTTACACTGTGGGGAGAGGGTAGCTGCTGATGGTAGGGAGGGGAAACAACTCACTTTAGAAGTAACAATAAGATTTATGGGCCCATTGAATCTGTATTGACTTAAACACAAAAAAGCAAGAAGCTTAGTAATAAATTTCAAAGGTTCAGAACTATTGATTTAATAGTAATTCATAACTCAAATGGCTAACATTTATACAATACAATGTGTTAACCATTGGCATGTCGTTTTCCATGATGTAAAAGTTCACTGTTGTGAGTATTGTTTCTTCACTGTACTATAAAGATTTTCTTTCCCAATGCCCTGTAAGTCTGTATGTATATATATATATACAGACATACAGTCCATATACATATGGACACACATGTATATAACAGACATACATATGTATATATTATTTTTACATTTATATAGGACATTTACAAGGGCTTCTCAGGTGCCTCATTGGTAAAGAATCTGCCTGCCTATGCAGGAGACACGTTTGATCCCTGGGTCTGGAAGACACTCTGAAGAAGGAAACAGCAACACACTCCAGTATTCTTACTCGGGAAATTGCATGGTCAGAGAAGCCTAGCAGGCTACAGTCCATGGGGTTGCAAAAGGTTGAACATGGTTTAAATACTGAACAACAATAAAGGGCATTTTGTTTGAAATACTGCTCTAAAGGGCAGATTTGCTCCTCCCAAATTCCTTAGACATATTTAGATTATTCTTTTCCCTGAATCAGGAAGTTATGTTTTAGAAAGCCAAATGCATTGGATATGCCAACATAATTGCCATGTATTATTTATTTAAAATGTATTAGAGCTTTCCAAAATAAAGGTTTGCTTGCGGGATAAGTATGTTGTTAGTACATTAAAATATTTATCACACTTGGATTACAAATTGTTATATTAAAAATAAAATTAATATTTGTGACTTACTCTGTGTGTATGAATGTGTATGTGCCTCTGTGTGTGTGTGTGTGTGTGTGTGTAATGCACTTTCACTAAACTGGGAAGCTTGCCAGCATTTCTTTCTTAGGTACAAAAGGATGTTTTTTTTTCTGACACTATTTCCTGTATGCAAGACAATTTTTTTCTTTACTAAATGTGTCTAACATAAATTAATGGATTATAATTTTAATTGATAGGATTTAACTTTTTCAAATTCCTTTATCTGAGAAAACCTATAATCATATTACTATTTCACAAGTTAATAGCACATACAGGTATTCGATTTTTAAAGTATATTTAGAGTATTCTCATTATTAGAACCATCTTTAGTCATATAGTCAGACTGGCAAAATATTTTCTGTCTGTCTCTCTATGTCTTCCCAAAACTTTCTCTCCACTTTAATCATGGCAGCTTTGCAACCTCCCGATCAATGCCAAAATTCCTAGACAGATGTGTGTATAAATGGTTGAAGTGGTGAGAGTAGAGCGAATCAGAATCAAGCTGGGAACAAAGGACATTAAGATATTGAGCTCAAATGTAATGGCGAGGTACAATATCATTAATGCCTGCTTGCTCAGTCATGTCCAACTCTTTGTGACCCCATGGATTGCAGCCTAAGAGGCTCCTCTGTCTAAGGAATTTTCCAGGCAAGAATACTGGAGTGGGTTGCCATTTCCTTTCCCAGGTGATCTTCCCGAACCGGGGATCAAACCCGGGTCTCCCACATTGCAGGCAGATGCTTTACCACCTGAGCCACCAGGGAAGTCACACAAAAAAGAAAGATACAGTGGATTAATCACATATCTTTGATTCATGAACAGTGATCAAATCTAGAATGTGCTGGAAAAATACATTTATAAGTTAGTACTTAAGTTCTGTGTATGGACCACAGATTTCTTCTCAATTTGCTCAAAGGTATCCAAACTTCACTGAGTATCCAGATATTATTTTGTGAAGAAAAAAGATATCTTAAAGGGAAAAAGGTATTAACAGATGTGAATGTCCCCTAAACATGTTTTTGGGTTTTTTAATTACATGTAATTCTGAATATGGTTTAGACTCTCACTTTTCCCAGCTTTGAATCATTGCTATGGTTTGGGGAGAACAGTCAAGAACAAACAGGTCTTTGCTTAACTTTGACTTTCAAATGAGAATTTAGTTTGTGTGTATGTGGAAATATTGATGTTTAAATTCAGGTTTTATAGAAATAAGCAAAAAACTTCAAATGCCAAAAGATTTGTTGTTGTTGTTGTTGTTTGTGTGGTTTTTTTTTTTTTGGTTTTTTTTTTTTTTTTT
>SJYT01054534.1:33417-49712 GCA_006410635.1 Cephalophus harveyi | reverse complement strand
TTTTTTTTTTTTTTTTTTTACATACCAAGAATAAGACTTAGGGAGAATAAAGTAGTTTTGGAGGAACAAATTATAAACTTTATTCTGACAGAGTCTTTTGCAGGATTGATAGATATATAATAGAGAAATGCATGATATGATGCAAGGGAAGTCCCTCCTCACAAAAAAAGGAGAAACAGTATTGAGATACTGAGGATGGGTATGAGTTGGGGGAGAAATGGGTAAAAGATGTGGAGAAGCAAATTTTGGGCTTCCTATTTGCTATTCAAAGGATGTCATTAAAATATGTATCATTACCATGTGTAAAATAAATAGTGGAACATTGCTGTATCATGCAAGGAGCTCATCCTGATGCTCTGTGACAAATTCAAGGGGTGGAATGCAGGTAGGAGGGAGGCTCAAAAAGGAGGTGACATATGTATGTGAGTGTTAGTCACTCAGTCAAGTCCAACTCTTTGTGACTCCATGGACTGTAGCCCACCAGGCTCCTATGTCTATGGAATTCTCCAGGCAAGAATACTGGAGTGGATTGCCATTCCCTTCTCCAGAGGAATCTTCCCAACCCAGGGATTGAACTCAAGCCTCCTATACTGCAGGGAGATTCTTTACAGCCTGAGATACCAGAGAATATATATCCTTATGGCTGATTCATGTGGTTATACAACAGAAACCAGCAAATATTATAAAACAAGTATCCTCCAATTAAAAAAAAAAAGTTATTATAAACAGTGCTGCAATGAACATTGGGGGCAACCTAGATGTCCATAAACACAATGGAGTATTACTCAGCCATTAAAAAGAATACATTTGAACCAGTTCTAATGAGGTGGATGAAACTGGAGCCTATTATACAGAGTGAAGTAAGCTAGAAAGAAAAACACCAATACAGTATACTAACGCATATATATGGAATTTAGAAATATGGTAACAATAACCCTGTATGCAAGACAGCAAAAGAGACACAGATGTATAGATCAGTCTTTTGGACTCTGTGGGAGAGGGAGAGGGTAGGATGATTTGGGAGAATGGCACTGAAACATGTATAATATCATATATGAAACAAATTGCCAGTCCAGGTTTGATGCATGATACTGGATGCTTGGGGCTGGTCCACTGGGCCGACCCAGAGGGATGGTACGGGAAGGGAGGAGGGAGGGGTTTCAGGATGGGGAACACGTGTATACCTGTGGCAGATTCATGTTGATGTATGGCAAAACCAATACAATACTGTAAAGTAATTAACCTCTAGTTAAAATAAATAAATTTATATTTTAAAAAATGGTTAGATAGATTTGGGATAACCAAGACTACTGACATCAAGTGTTCTATTTCCACAATACTAAAACAGGCTTCACCTCAGAGTACACTCTTGGTATTTCAGTGACCAGGCAGAGTGAAGGACAACTTGTTGAAGACATAGGGAAACAGCAAAGCACACAAATGATTCTTCCCTCACCAGAAAGAGTGGATCTAGCCTTCACATTTCAACAATGGAGAGAAGGGAAGAGAATACATTATGACAGAGGGGAAATAGCAGAGTTGAATGTGAATTTATTGAATTTCCCTCCAGCTAATTAGGAGGTGAAACTAAGTTGTAATAGATATTCATTGACAAGTTTTCTCTTATCCCTAATCCATATCATTTCTTACTTTCCCCAGAAGGGCGTAGGCACAGATATGCCATAAGGTGGAATGGTGTTTTAAGGAAAGGCAATATATAGTAGAGGAAAGAGTAAAATGTTTTTGCATGCCTATATTCTATGGTTTGCATGCAGCACATCCTAAATATTTCTCAAATTATTTACTTCTCTCATTTTCCCAAACTGCTAGTCTAAGATTGAAAACTGAAATACTACAACTGTCTTCAACATTATTTGCCTGGATCAATTTTTCTCTCTACAAATAGCAGGCAGAATTATATTTTTATTTTGCAAATATGACCATATATATACATATTTTTTTAGTATGGAAAACAAAATCCCTAACATAGATTGCAGCTTCCTGCCACTTCTGTTGCCTATTTTTCTTCTCATTTCACACATTTTTCACAAGCTCTCTACACTCCTAGAATTAATCCTTTTTTTTTTTTTTTTCCAGGATCTTTGGACCTCTTGTTGCCTCTGCATAAACCACTTTCCACCAGTCACCTTTTGTTTCAGTTAATTCTTACTGAACAATAAACATTCAGTGAAAGATGTCACCTTCTTATGGGAACATTCTCAGCTCAATACAGGCTAGATCACATTTCTTGCTCTGTGTTTTTATATCTGCCTCTGCATTTCATTCATAACACTCTGGCAGTATGTAATTATACACCTGTATCATCATTTATTATTTCCTCCCATGTTCTGTAAACTCAGTGCAAGCTGAAACCTGCCTATTTGCTTTGCTATGCTACACCTAAATCCGAGCAGAGAGTATTAAACATAGGCACCAAAGTACTGTGTGAATGCATAATTGAATGAACACCTTAATATAAATTTACTGGTCTAAACATGTTTCTACAGCACATACAAATGTAGGATTTCCCATCAAATAACCTGTAGAATGATAATTAACTTTTACCAGACAATGTCTTGCAATTATTTTGCTTTTAAGATATTTGAATATCAGTCATCTTAAGAAATCCATAAACTTGGTTATTTTTATTGTCATTGTTGTTCAATCATTCAGTCTTGTCCAACTGTTTGCTACCCCATGAACTGCAGCATGCCAGACTTCCCTGTCCCTCATTATCTCCCTGAGTTTGCTCAAACTCATGTCCATTGACTCAGTGATGCCATAAAAATGATATCATTTTTATTGTGCATTGAAAACAGTTGGGACTTAATCATTAATTGCAAGTCTTTTCACCTTAAAAATATTGTCCAATGAAACTGATAGTATATACTAAGTCTTGAGAGAAAATGAGCTATATGAAGATAACAACACTGCATTGTGGATTAAGAGGGTTTTATACATATTATATATTTTTGTCCTTTATTATTAGACATAATATTAGAGGATCCAGTAACAACATTGAGAGTAGAACCTTTTCTTAATGTACATGTGCATGTCTGTTAAGGTAGTCTCTCTTCAACTCATTGACTTAACAATGAAAATTTATTTTTCATGTGTGCAAATTCCTGTGTTGAGATTTGTGGAAGCTCTTCCCTGAATGTGACTCAGTGACCCAAGTGAATTCCCTATATGGAAGCCACATATTCAAATGTTGCCTCTAAAATCTCCACAGACAGGGATGGGATTTGTATGTAGCTTTTTGGCTAACAGTCCGCTGACCTAGCTGAGGCTCACTCAATCCCCTAGCTGAGGCTCATGCAAAAAGAGCTGGGATATGTAGTTTCCAGATGTTTTAGAAATGGAAGGGAGGAATATAAGTTGCAAAATAGTAAGTCTTGGCTTTTTAATTGCAGTTATTATAGTATAAATTGTGTCTCCCGAAAGAAACTTGAAGTCCTAACCCCCAGTACCTGGGAATGTGATATAACTTTGAAATAGGGTCTTTACAGAGAATGAAGTTAAGAAGATATCTTACAGGATTAGGGTAGGTCCTAGTCTGATACAACTGGTGGCCTAAAAGAAGAGAAAACAGAAACACAAGAAGGAGAACACCATGGAAATTTAGACAAACATCAGGGAGCAAAGACAGCCCTGTGAAGATGAGGCAGAGATTGAAGTGATGCTGTCATAAACCAAGGGATACCTGAACTATCAGAAGTTGGAAAAGACAAGGAAGTTTTCTCATCTAGAGCTTTAGAAAGAAGCATGGCCGCACTAACATTTTGATTCTGGGCAACTAACTTCCACAACTTAAAGACCATAAATTCACCTTGTTTTAAGTCACCCAGTTTATGGTCTTTGTTACCTCAGGACTAAGGGATTTTTGTTAAAGAGAAACAAAGAATAAAGTTGAAAGCTAATCATATTTTTAAAAAAATAAAACAAATTAGGATATGAGGTGAGATCGCATTTTACTTATTGGGCTCAAGATAAATCTGGCTGATTTCTTTGCTGTTCTAGATTTTTGCAGAACAATAACAGCAACATTTTTCTTTTGTCTGACATTTAAAAAGAGAATGAACTAAAGAGCAGAATTATGGCCATTTAGGGTAGGAGTTTACTAACAAAAGCTTATATATTGGAATGGAGAAACGAATAACTTTTGGTGTCAGCTATGTATTTTACCTAACTATGTGAGTTCTGCAAAACGTAGATGATAGAGCTAGGGGTCAAATGAGACATTAAAGTTTCAAAGGGCTCTTCATGGTAAGTATTTCTTTACATCTTTATAGTCACATACTTTGTCTTCCTTACTATATTAAGCAACTCCACATTTTGCTTCACAGATAATGCAGATTTGCCTCTAGTAATGTCCCTTCTCTTGTTTCAGTCTCTCCAACTCCAGCCTTTTTGTTCCCTCTGTTTATCATCTTAATACATTATCCACAATAATAAATAATATTACTCAGTTTTACTCATTGTTTATGTGAATACACTAGTTTCTCCTTATCTTGGTACCTAATGTCTTCAAAATTCCTCATGCTTTGGGTAAATTCAGACACAAAATTTTATTCCCCAAAGTATTGAAATATAGTTTCTTTCCAAACCATGTCCTAAAATTTAGGAAACCAGTTAGCTGCTAACCCCTTTACTACTTTCCAATTTTTTTTCTACTTGAAATTATTGGACAAGCTCTAGTTAAGAAGATGTTATTGTTATCATTTTGCATACGAGAAGAGCAATCCTAATATTTTCCCTATGTAGGAGAAAACTAGGTAACACATTTAAAAAAAAAAAAGCAAAAAACATTTGTGTTCAGGGGTGATAGATGACTGTTAAAAGAATGGAACACTGATGTCTCAGTCCCTTGGAGAAGGTGATCTTTGTAGGCTTGGGTGTCCACAGGCAGGTACAGAATGAGGCACATGTATTTTGGTCTTTATAGAAAGGAATATAGACCAGGAAACCAAGCAGAGGTTACAGATTCAAACAACCCACTCATTCTCATTCTCCTTTTCTTTGTCAGATCCCTCCTTTATTCTAGTTCAAATACTCTGGAAATTCACCAGAGTGAATTTCCGTGCTTCTGTGCAAGTTGCAAAAGTCCAGAGGGAAGAAGTTGGCCTCTCCTTTTCCATAATCCATCAGGTCTTTGGTTCAGATTTGTCAACACTATTTCTCAAATTCTTTTGTAAACTCCCATTTTGGTTTCTATGACACCAGATTTTTCTCCCTATCTGACTGAAAACATGGTTAATGTCCTTCTCATTGATTATTGTGCCTTTTACTTAAATGGCTCTTTCCTTGTGATTTTAGCTTCCTACTCTACATCCTCCTTTTTCATGAAACTATCTATTTTACAGCTTAATCTGCCAAATGAACTGATTACATCTACAGTTCCATTCCTATTATCATCTTCTTCCCTATGGACTTATGCTTCCTTTTTCTACTAAGAAGTTCTGGGGACACCTCTAATTTACCAATATTTTAATTGCAACATTGCTTATTTTCCCCCTTATATATCCTAGTCTTCATAACATGATTTAGATATATAGTATATAAAAATTATGGGTATCCTACTGTTAATCTTTCTACTACCTATTTTTTATAATAAATTTATACTTACTCAGTAGATACTATATATGTTGCTGCTGCTGCTGCTAAGTTGCTTCAGTCATGCCTGACTCTGTGCAACCCCATAGACAGCAGCCTACCAGGCTCCCCCATCCCTGGGATTCTCCAGGCAAGAACACCGGAGTGGGTTGCCATTTCCTTTTCCAATGCATGAAAGTGAAAAGTGAAAGTGAAGTTGCTCAGTCGTGTCCAATCTTCACGACCCCATGGACTGCAGCCTACCAGGCACCTCTGCCCATGGGATTTTCCAGGCAAGAGTACTACAGTGGGGTGCCATTGCATTCTCCAGATACTATATATAATGTAAGACAAAATTGAATTAATCTTCTCAATAGCAAAACAAAGCAAGCAAAACTACAAAGGGTAAATAGATGAGTCACAAATACTGCATTACATTTAAAAACTGTCTTCCAAACTCCAGATACAAATTTTAAATTTTATATCTATAGCTTCACTACATTATATACAAATTGAAACTTATTATTTCTTTACTCTTTCACCTCAAAGAGTTCACACAACTCATTTGCCTAGGATAAACCATATCATTCTAGTTCCTTCTTTTCCCTGTGCATATGTGTGTGTGTGCACTTATTCAGTTGTATCTGACACTTTGCAACCCCCTGGACTGTAGCCTGCCATGCTCCTCTGTCCATAGCATTTTCCAGGCAGTAATACTGAATTGAGTTGCCACTTCCTACTCCAGGGGATCTTCTCAATGCAGATATCAAACCTGTGTCTTTTGTGTTTTCTGCATTAGCAGGCAGATTCTTTACCAC
Organism: Cephalophus harveyi; assembly: GCA_006410635.1. Taxonomy (NCBI): domain Eukaryota; kingdom Metazoa; phylum Chordata; class Mammalia; order Artiodactyla; family Bovidae; genus Cephalophus; species Cephalophus harveyi. The sequence continues at coordinate 43,302 of SJYT01054534.1, read as the reverse complement.
TGCACTTTCTTGCCGGTAGCCAGTGTGAGGAACTCTGTGCGTGGCAAAGGTCATGAGGAAGGAGGCGTGACATATGCAAAGGCAGGCTCAAGCCTCAGGAAACCCCCTGTTCCTGAGCATCTACCCCCAAAACCAGAGTCTGCCTACTTTACTGCTTTATGCTCTCACCTATACCTGTGACTTTATGGGGGGCTATCCCCCACCACCTCTCTCAGAGAAGGAGTTAAGCTACAGCTCCAGTTAATAAAAATTCCTGGGCGTGACAAGAGTGTTTCAACTTACAAACTCCTCTGAAGGTTATCTAGCCTGCCTGAACAGGCTAGTCTGGCCACATGTGATTGTTCATAGCCTCCCCACCATGAGAGGCACGAGATGTTTTAAAACTTTCCAAAGACAGATTATTTTGGGAAGTTAGAAATTATTAGTATAGTGGGTTGACTAGGAATTTTATTGGTGAAGGTTTTTCATTTATTGGGCCAATGTTTTCTGCTAAATCCCCTGCCCTTATACATGTTCAGTTCAGTTCACTCGTTAGTCATGTCTGATTCTTTGCGACCCCATGAATCAGAGCACACCAGGCCTCCCTGTCCATCACCAACTCCTGGAGTTCACTCAGACTCAACATCCATTGAGTCAGTGATGCCATCCAGGCATTTCATCCTTTGTCGTCCCCTTCTCCTGTCCCCATCCCAGCATCAGAGTCTTTTCCATTGAGTCAATTCTTCGCATGAGGTGGCCAAAGTACTGGAGTTTCAGCTTCAGCATCATTCCTTCCAAAGAAATCCCAGGACCAATCTCCTTCAGAATGGACTGGTTGGATCTCCTTGCAGTCCAAGGGACTCTCAAGAGTCTTCTCCAACACCACAGTTCAAAAGCATCAATTCTTTGGCACTCAGACTTCTTCACAGTCCAACTCTCACATCCATACATGACCACAGGAAAAACCATAGCCTTGACTAGACGGACCTTAGTCAGCAAAGTAATGTCTCTGCTTTTGAATATGCTATCTAGGTTGGACATAACTTTTCTTCCAAGGAGTAAGCACCTTTTAATTTCATGGCTGCAATCACCATCTGCAGTGATTTTGGAGTCCCCCAAAATAAAGTCTGACACTGTTCCCACTGTTTCCCCATCTATTTTTCATGAAGTGATGGGACCAGATGCCATGATCTTCGTTTTCTGAATGCTGAGCTTTAGGCCAACTTTTTCACTCTCCACTTTCACTATCATCAAGAGGCTTTTTAGTTCCTCTTCACCCTGTCACAAGGGTGATGTCATCTGCATATCTGAGGTTATTGATATTTCTTCTGGCAATCTTGATTGCAGCTGTGTTTCTTCCAGTCCAGTGTTTCTCATGATGTACTCTGTATATAAGTTAATTAAGCAGGGTGACAATATACAGCCTTGACGTAATTCTTTTCCTATTTGGAACCAGTCTGTTGTTCCATGTCCAGTTCTAACTGCTGCTTCCTGACCTGCATACAGGTTTCTCAAGAGGCAGGTCAGGTCATCTGGTATTCCCATCTCTCTCAGAATTTTCCACAGTTTATTGTGATCCACACAGTCAAAGGTTTCGGCATAGTCAATAATCCAGAAATAGATGTTTTTCTGGAACTCTCTTGCTTTTTCGATGATCCAGCGGATGTTGGCAATTTGATCTCTGGTTCCTCAGCCTTTTCTAAAACCCTCTTAAACATCGTGAAGTTCACAGTTCATGTATTGTTGAAGCCTGGCTTGGAGAACTTTGAGCATTACTTTACTAGCATGTGTGATGAGTGCAATTGTGCGGTAGTTGGAGCATTCTTTGGCATTGCCTTTCTTTGGAATTGGAATGAAAACTGACCTTTTCCAGTCCTGTGCCCACTGGTGAGTTTTCCAAATTTGCTGGCATATTGAGTGGAGCACTTTCACAGCATCATCTTTCAGGATTTGAAACAGCTCAACTGGAATTCCATCACCTCCACTAGCTTTGTTCATAGCGATGCTTTCCAAGGCCCACTTGACTTCACATTCCAGGATGTCTGGCTCTAGATGAGTGATCACACCATCATGATTATCTGGATCGTGAAGATTTTTTTTTTTTTTGTACAGTTCTACTGTATTCTTGCCACTTCTTCTTAATATCTTCTGCTTCTGTTAGGTCCAGACCATTTCTGTCCTTTATCGAGCCCATCTTTGCTAAGGCCCACTTGACTTCACATTCCAGGATGTCTGGCTCTAGATGAGTGATCACACCATCATGATTATCTGGATCGTGAAGATTTTTTTTTTTTTTGTACAGTTCTAGTGTATTCTTGCCACTTCTTCTTAATATCTTCTGCTTCTGTTAGGTCCAGACCTTTTCTTTCCTTTATCGAGCCCATCTTTGCATGAAATGTTACCTTGGTATCTCTAATTTTCTTGAAGAGATCTCTAGCCTTTCCCATTCTGTTCTTTTCCTCTATTTTTTTGCATTGATCGCTGAAGAAGGCTTTCTTATCTCTTCTTGCTATTGTATGGAACTCTGCATTCAGATGCTTATATCTTTCCTTTTCTCCTTTGCTTTTTGTTTCTCTTCTTTTCACAGCTATTTGTAAGGGAGCATCAGAGGACAGACACACTGAAACCATACTCACAGAAAACTAGTCAATCTAATCACACTAGGACCATAGCCTTGTCTAACTCAGTGAAACCAAGCCATGCCTGTGGGGCAACCCAAGACGGGCGGGTCATGGTGGAGAGGTCTGACAGAATGTGGTCCACTGGTGAAGGGAATAGCAAACCACCTCAGTATTCTTGCCTTGAGAACCCCATGAACAGTATGAAAAGGCAAAATGATAGGATACTGAAAGAGGAACTCCCTAGGTCATTAGGTGCCCAATATGCTACTGGAGACTAGTGGAGAAATAACTCCAGAAAGAATGAAGGGATGAAGCCACAGCAAAAACAACACCCAGCTGTTGATATGACTGGTGATAGAAGCAAGGTACAATGCTGTAAAGAGCAATATTGCATAGGAACCTGGAATGTTAATTATTATACATGTTACATGTTAATTAGTATATAACTAGCATATAGGAGAAATAAGTATTAACCTTTAAGATTAATCATGTTAAACCTTAGGCTAAGTAAATTCCTTTCTTAATTGTAACCCACTACACCCTCACCCTACAGGAATGCAACTTTATCTGGTGCCTTCAGAGGATGGCATCTGGTTTAAGAAAAAATCAACCCTGGAAAAAATAAGTTTTCTGGTTGACTGACCATTATCAGAAAGAAAGGGTCATAAAATGTTAGTAGGCCCCTGGCCAGAAGATGATGTAAAACCCCTAAGACCTTTTATATGAAGCACCTGATTTTGATAAAGGTCAGGTCTGCTGACCCCACGTGACTCTGTATTCATCCCTATGTATAACAAAAAGTATATAAGCGAACCTGAAAAATAAAGAAAATGGACCAGTTCCTGGAAAGACTGGTTTCCCCCAAGTATTCTTTTCTCATTTTCTTCTTTTCTGGCTGAATTCCCATCTGGAGCGTTGAGGCTCATCATGTCTACTTACTTGCCCTGGCTCCTAAGACCCACACAAGAGGGAGCCCAAGGCAGAGCACATTCAAGCGGGCACCGGTGGCCTATGTAGATGGTGCAAATTCCTTGTCTTGGAGTTTTATTGGTATTCCACGTAAACCAAGTTATTCAGCCTCTTTTTCTCCACTAATTTTCCTACTACACTATTCTTTCCTAATCTCTCTTTATATTTCTAATCAAATAGCTCTTTCTTAGGACGCCGACTCCGTCTTCCTTTCAAATTCCCTGGATCCACCGGGGCTGGAACCCAGCATTTCCTGGGAAGTCCCTTTTCCCTAATCACTTCATATTAAGAAAATCAATAAGACCACAGCAAAAGAATTACCTTACAACCCCAGACCTTCTATCTATAGACGCCCATTGTCAGGAACAGAAAGTTTTATTTTTTTAAAACCAAAGTTATCTTGACAGTTTCTTCTGCTTGCAGTCTTAATTCTAATCAATGATTAAACCACACTGTGAAGAGGGCTGATCGCCGAAGAATTGATGCTTTTGAACTGTGGTGTTGGAGAAGACTCTTGAGAGTCCCTTGGACTGCAAGGAGATCCAACCAGTCCATTCTGAAGGAGATCAGCCCTGGGATTTCTTTGGAAGGAATGATGCTAAAGCTGAAACTCCAGTACTTTGGCCACCTCATGCAAAGAGTTGACTCATTGGAAAAGACTCTGATGCTGGGAGGGATTGGGGGCAGGAGGAGAAGGGGACGACCGAGGATGAGATGGCTGGATGGCATCACTGACTCAATGGATGTGAGTCTGAGTGAACTCCGAGAGATGGTAATGAACAGGGAGGCCTGGCGTGCTGCGATTCATGGGGTTGCAAAAAGTCGGACACGACTGAGCGACTGAACTGAACTGAACTGAATTACAACAAATCATATTATTCAATTAAAGTTAATAAAATAGAATCATTTATGTTAAACAATGTACAAGGATAAGTTTGTATAGTTCAGTTCAGTTCAGCCGCTCAGTCGTGTCCGACTCTTTACAACCCCATGAACCACAGTACCCCAGGCCTCCCTGTCCATCACCAATTCCTGGAGTCTACCCAAACCCATGTCCAATGAGTCGGTGATTCCATCCAACCATCTCATCCTCTGTTGCCTCTGCCGTCCCCTTCTCCTCCTGCCCTCAATCTTTCCCAGTATCAGAGTCTTTTCAAATGAGTCAGCTCTTTGTATCAGGTGGCCAAAATATTGGAGTTTCAGCTTCAAAATCAGTCCTACCAATGAACACCCAGGACTGATCTCCCTTAGGATGGACTGGTTGGATCTCCTTGCAGTCCAAGGGACTCTCAAGAGTCTTCTCCAACACCACAGTTCAAAAGCATCAATTCTTCAGTGCTCAGCTTTCTTCACAGTCCAACTCTCACATCCATATATGACCATATGGAAAAACCATAGCCTTGACAAGATGGACCTTTGTTGGCAAAGTAATGTCTCTATTTTGTAATATGCTGTCTAAGTTGGTCATAACCTTACTTCCAAGGAGTAAGCCTCTTTCAATTTCCTGGCTGCAGTCACCATCTGCAGTGATATTGGAGTAGAACTATTTAAAAAATCAGAACCACAAGACTACTTGACTATATTTTGTTCTGATTAAGACAAACATGGATGTTCTAGTAGTGACATCAGCTAGAAGCAGGAACCGATTCAAGATATGATCACTGATAAACCTATACAGAGCATTAAAAATCAGAGATGTTGCTTTGCTGATGAAAGTCATATAGTCAGAGCTATGGCTTTTCTAGTAGTGGTGTATGGATGTGAGAATTAGGCCATAAAGAAGGCTGAGAACTGAAGAATTGAGGTTTTCAAACTGTGGTATCAGAGAAGACTCTTGAGGGTCCCTTGGACTGAAAGGAGATCAAACCAGTCAATCCTAAGGAAATCAATCTTGAATATTTATTGGAAGGAATGATGCTGAAGCTAAAGCTCTAATACTTTGGTCACCTAATGTGAAGAGATGACTGATTGGAAAAGTCCGGATGTTGGGAAAGACGGAAGGCAGGAGGAAAAGGGAATTACAGAGGAGAAGACAGTTAGATGGCATCACCAATTCAATGGACATGAGTTTGAGCAAATTCCAGGAGATGGTGAAGGAAAGGGAAGCCTGACATGCGGCAGTCAGTGGGGTTGCAGAGTCGGATACAACTGAGCGACTGAACAGCAATCTATGAATCCAATGTCAGTCAGGCATTGTAGTTTGAAGAATTCATCAGACCAAACTCGAAGCTCTTATAATTTAGAATACCCAGAAGATTTTCCACATGATAACTAGCAAATGTCAGTCAGTACAAAACAGTAATAATTAGTATTCACTGGCAGCTTTTTTTAAATCTGATTTTTAAAAAATTAAATTCAGTGGATCTCTGCTAGTGCAATTAAAACACAGAGCAGATTCATTTGTGGTATCTGTCTTAACACTTATGCATTTCCAGGATCAAGTGCCACAATCATGACTATATTTTGCAATAAAATCCACAGTATGTCTATATGAAATATTGCATATTGGTTCAGTTTATTCTAATAAACTAGTTATATTTGATGCCATTATTTGTTATGAAGGCATGGGTACATTTTTAAAGCTTTTTATTTATTTTTCATTCATACAGGACCTTCTAGTTTGGCAAAGTTAAATGAACTTTTTATTTTATCTTGTATTTGATAAACAACAAAATCAGGTGAACAGACATAATTAAAATTTGTCTACTTGTAGAAAATTTTTTTGAATTTGTGCTACTATGGGTGATTTACATCTTCTGAATATATTGCTAATTCTAAAATGAAGAAGTGTGTCATCAATGACACTGCTTATTCAGTTCCAGGATTGGATTATTCATTATTTTTTTTATTATTTTTTAATGATTACTTATTTATTTATTTGTTTAATTTTACTTTATAATACTGTATTGGTTTGCCATACATTGACATGAATCTGTCATGGGTGTACATGAGTTCCCAATCCTGAACCCACCTCCCACCTCTCACCCCATATCATTTCTCTGGGCCATCCCAGTGCACCAGCCCCAAGCATCCTGTATCCTGTATCAAACCTAGACTGGTGATTCGTTTCTTACATGATAGTATACATGTTTCAAAGCCATTCTCCCAAATCATCCCACCCTCTCCCTCTCCCACAGAGTCCAAAAGTCCGTTGTATACATCTGTGTCTCTTTTGCTGTCTCGCATACAGGGTTATCATTACGATCTTCCAAATTCCATATATATGTGTTAGTATACTGTATTGGTCTTTTTCTTTCTGGCTTACTTCACTCTGTATAATTGGCTCCAGTTTCATCCACCTCATTAGAACAGATTCAAATGTATTCTTTTTAATGGCTGAGTATTACTCCATTGTGTATATGTACCACAGCTTTCTTATCCATTAGTCTGCTGATGGACATCTAGGTTGCTTCCATGTCCTGGCTATTATAAACAGTGCTGTGATGAACATTGGGGTACATATGTCTCTTTCAATTCTTTGTTTTGAAGCAGGCTTAATGAGGGGCCTGATAATTAGTTCAATAGTTGTGATGTTTGCAATTAAATATTATAAAATATCTATCTTAAATTTTGCAAAGTCTTCCTATTATACTACATGGTCTTTAGGACTACTGAAATTTTCCACTTTGCTCTACCATCCAAGTTGTTTGTTGTGCTTTAAACTGATATTTCAGATTGAATAGCTTTGATTCAGAATATAAGATCAAATTCAAGTTTGTTTCATCATCAAACCACTAAATCTAAATTTAATATTTTAAATTGTTCTCATGTTTGTGTGATGTGTTTCCATTTGAAGCTGGAAATTTTGCAACTCTAAAATACATTTTCTGCTTTTTATTTCTTTTAATCTATATTCTATAAACTTACAGGATGACATTATTTATTCAGAAAACATTTACTGAGCGTCAAGGCATAGCTCTAGGTTTTAGCGATTCATCAAAAAACACAACAGATGTAAATATTTGACAGATTTTTCCAGCCAACAGGAATACACATTATTTAAATATTTAAAAATTGATTGTTAATATATTATGAGTTCAAGAGTTAGAGGAAAGAATGGAAAGTAAATGGATATAACTCAGATTTCATTAAATACCAATCCACACTTTGCCTACTTAAATACATTTTGCACAACTGTTACTTATAGAAATAGCATTTTGAATTTTATTGAAAAAACATAATTTGAATTTTTATTAGTAATTTATATAATTGATGCATGTGTGTTCAGTCAGTAAGTTGAGCCTGACTCTTTGCAACCCTATGGACTGTAACCCCCAGGATCCTCTGTTCATGGAATTTCCCAGGCAAGAATACTGGTATGGGTTGCCATTTTCTTCTCCAGGGTATCTTCCCCATGCAGGGACTGAACCCATATTTCCTCCATTGGCAGGTGGATTCTTTCACACTGAATCACCTGGGGAGCCTGTGTATAATTGTTACCTAACCATTATAGTGAAAGAGTCACTTACTGAAGTTTTGAAAGTTAAATGGGGATCCATAACTGTAATTTAGTGGCTCTGCCACTATTACATACCTTACTCTCTTCCTAAGTACTGATATTCATGAAATCAATGTTAATATTGCTAGTTACATGTTCACAATGTGAGCTGCATAACAAGCATTCTTTTTCATGCATAGTATTTTTAATGTCTATATTAAATCATAGCATCTAATTATTACTTTGAACTGAAAGTAGTAGAAATGGACAAATTAGTTTATTGTTGTTGTTTGGTCACTCACTCATGTCCAATTCTTTGGGACCTCATGGAGTGCAGCATATCAGGCTTCCCTGTCCTTCACTATTTCCCAGAGCTTGCTCAAACTTATGTCCATTGATTCAGTGATGCCATCCAATCATCTTATACTCTACCATGCCCATCTTGTCCTGCCTTCAATCTTTCCAGCTACTGGTCTTTTCTAATGAGTCAACTCTTAGCAACAGGTAGTCAAAATATTGGAGCTTTAGCTTCAGCATCAGTCATTCTAGTAAATATTTCACAGTTGATTTCCTTTAGGATTGACTGGTTTGATCTCCTTGCAATCCAAGGGACTGTCAAGAGTCTTCTCCAACAGCACAGTTCAAAGGCATCAGTTGTTTTGTGCTTAGCCTTCTTTATGGTCTAACACTCATATCCAGACCCAACTACTGAAAAAGCCATAGCTTTGACTAGATGGATGTTTGTCAGCAAAGTTATGCCTCTGCTTTTTAATATGCTGTCTATGTTTGTCAAAGAATGCTCAAACTACTGCACAATTGCACTCATCTCACACGCTAGTAAAGTAATACTCAAAATTCTCCAAGTCAGGTTTTGGCCACCTCATGAGAAGAGTTGACTCATTGGAAAAGACTGTGATGCTGGGAGGGGTTGGGGGCAGAAGGAGAAGGGACGACTGTGGATGAGATGGGCTGGATGACATCACTGACTAGATGGACGTGAATCTGAGTGAACTCTGGGAGTTGGTGATGGACAAGGATGCCTGGAGTGCTGCGATTCATGGGGTCACAAAGAGTCGGACATGACTGAGAGACTGAACTGAACTGAACTGATCTTTGTCATAACTTTTCTTACAAGGAGCAAACATCTGTCAATTTCATGGTTGCAGTCACCATCTACAGTAATTTTGGAGCACAAGAAAATAAAGTCTGTCAGTTTTCATTGTTTCCCATCTATTTTCCTTGTAGTGATGGGAGCACCTGCTATGATTTAAGTTTTTTTGAATGTTGAGTTTTAAGACAGCATTTTAACTCTTCTCTTTCACATTGATCACCAGGCTGTTTAGCTCCTCTTCACTTTCTGCCATAATGGTGTACTTGTACTTCATCCAGCCCAGTATTCTGCATGATGTACTCTGCATATCACTTAAACAGACTGACAATATACAACCTTGACATACCCCTTTCCCTATTTTCACACTTCATTGTTCCATGTCCAATTCTAACTGTTGTTTCTTGATCTGCATGCATGTTTTGCAAAAGGCAGGTAAGATGGTCTGGTATTCCCAACACTTAAAAAAATTTCCACAGTATGTTGTGATCCACACAGTAAAATAATTTAGCATAGTCAATGAAGCAGTCAGTTCAGTTCAGTTCATTCGCTCAGTCGCTGATCTCCTTCAGAATGGACTGGTTGCATCTCCTTGGAGTCCAAGGGACTCTCAAGAGTCTTCTCCAACACTACAGTTCAAAAGCATCAATTCTTTGGTGCTCAGCCTTCTTCACAGTCCAACTCTCACATCCATACATGACCACAGGAAAAACCATAGCCTTGACTAGACGGACCTTAGTCGGCAAAGTAATGTCTCTGCTTTTGAATAT
>SJYT01054534.1:6402-33345 GCA_006410635.1 Cephalophus harveyi | reverse complement strand
GTCCAACTCTCACATCCATACATGACCACAGGAAAAACCATAGCCTTGACTAGACGGACCTTAGTCGGCAAAGTAATGTCTCTGCTTTTGAATATGCTATCTAGGTTGGTCATAACTTTTCTTCCAAGGAGTAACCGTCTTTTAATTTCATGGCTGCAGTCACCATCTGCACTGATTTGGGAGCCCCAAAAAATAAAGTCTGACACAGTTTCCACTGTCTTTCTATTTCCCATGAAGTGATGGGACCGGATGCCATGATCTTCGTTTTCTGAATGTTGAGCTTTAAGCCAACTTTTTCACTCTCCAGTTTCACCTTCATCAAGAGGCTTTTTAGTTCCTCTTCACTTTCTACCATAAGGGTCATCTGCATATCTGAGGTTAGTGATATTTCTCCCGGCAATCTTGATTCCAGCTTGTGTTTCTTCCAGTCCAGCGTTTCTCATGATGTGCTCTGCATATAAGTTAAATAAGCAGGGTGACAATATACAGCCTTGACGTACTCCTTTTCCTATTTGGAACCAGACTGTTGTTCCATGTCCAGTTCTAACTGTTGCTTCCTGACCTGCATACAGATTTCTCAAGGGGCAAGTCAGGTGGTCTGGTATTCCTATCTCAATTTTGCAATAAAGAGTTCATGATCTGTGCCACAGACAGCTCCTGGTCTTGTTTTTCCTGACTGTATAGAGCTTCTCCATATTTGGTTGCAAATAATATAGTCAATCTAACCGTGGTATTGGCCATCTGGTGATGTCCATGTGTACAGTTGTCTTGTGTTGTTGGAAGAGGGTAGTTGCTATGGTCAGTGCGTTCTCTTGGCACAACTCTATTAGCTCCTGCACTGCCTCATTTTGTACTCCAAGGCCAAACCTCCCTGTTACTTACGTTATCTCTTTACTTCCTACTTCATTCCATTTACCTATGGTGAAAAGGACTTACTTTTTTTGGTGTTAGCTCTAGAAGTTCTTAGAGAACTTCTAGAATGGTTCTTATAGAACCATTCAACTTCAGCTTCTTCTGCATTAGTGTTTGAGGCATAGACTTGGATTACTGTGACATTGAACTGTTTGCCTTGAAAACAAACAAGGATCATTCTATTGTTTTTGAGATTGCACCCAAATTCTGCATTTTTTACTCTCTTCTTGACTATGAGGAAAACTCCATTTCTTCTAAAAGATTCTTGTCCACAGTAGTAGATATAATGGTTGTCTGAATTCAATTCACCCATTCAGGTCCATTTTAGTTCACTGATTCCAAAATGTCGATATTCACTTTTGCCATCTACTGTTTGGCCACTTTCAATTTGCCTTGGTTCATGAACCTAACATTCCAAGTTCCTATGCAAAATTGCCCTTTACAGCATTGGACTTTACATCCTCAGCTGGGTGTCATTTTCACCTGGCTCAACCTCTTCATTTTCTCCGGAGCTATTTGTCTACTCTTCTCCAGTAGCATATTGAGTACCTACTGACCTGGGGAGTTCATCTTTCAGTGTCATATATTTTTGTCTTTTTATACTGTTCATTGGGTTCTCAAGGCTAGAATACGAAGTGGTTTTTTTTTTCCATTCCCTTCTCCAGTAGACCATATTTTGTCAGAACTCTCCACCATGACCTGTTCTTCTTGGTTGGCTCTACAAGGTGGCTCATAGTTTCAAGGAGTTAGTCAAGACCTCGATCCAAGTGATCAGTTTGGTTATTTTTCTGTAATTGTGGTTTCTTATCCTTGATAAGAGGTTTGTGGAAGCTTCCTGATGGGAGGATCTGGCTGTAGGGGAATTTGGATCTTGCTCTGATACACAGAGCCATGTTCAGTAAATCTTTAATACAATTTTCTGTTGATGAGTGGTGCTGTTTTTCCTCCCTTTAGTTTCGTCTGAGACCAAACTATGGTAGGGGTAATGGCTGTTATGTGTGATTTCCTTCAAAAAGACTTATGCCAGGAGTGTTGTATTCAGTGTCCCTGATCCCACAGTAGGCCACTGTTGATCCATGCCTCTGCCAGAGACTTCAGGACACTCACAGGCAAGTCTGGCTCAATCTCTTGTTGGGGTCACTGCTTCTTTCTCCTGGGTCTTGGTGCACACAAAGTTTTGTTTGTGCCGTCCGAGAGTCTCCAAAATTGCCCTCCAAAATTCTCTAATTTTCGTGACGAGATCTCTAATCTTTACCATTCTATTGTTTTCCTCTATTTCTCTGCATTGTTCACTTAGGAAGGCTTTCCTAACTCTCCTTGCTTATCTTTGCAACTCTGTATTCAGATAGATATATATTTTCGTTTCTCCCTTGCCATTCACTTCTCTTCTTTTCTCAGCTATTTGTAAGGCCCCCTCAGACTACCATTTGTATATGATAAGTGCATATTGATTCTGTACTACATACTACACACAAACATACATTGTCTTGACATAAAAAACTCTATATTAGTTGTTTTGAAATTATCATCTCCATTTTGAAATTGTATTTTTCACCAAGTTACAAGACAAAAATGTCCTTCTATCATACCTTAACCTCTTTATTTTTGCATTATGTATTATCTTACCTGGTTCCTAGAATAAATGGTGTGAATGGTACCTTTTTACATGTTGTATAAATTGCAACTTGCTCAACTATATTTGGCAGCTTTAAAGATTTTTACCATATTTTTTTTTACTTATATTGTGATGCCATCCAGCCATCTCATCCTCTGATGCCCTCTTCTCCTTCTGCCCTCTATCTTTCTCAGCATCAGGACTTTTCCAGTGAGTCATCAGTTTGCATCTGGTGACCAAAATACTAGAGTTTCAGCTTCAGCATCAGTCCTTCCAGTGAATATTCAGGATTGATCTCCCTTAAGATTGACTAGTTTGATCTCCTTGTGGTCCAAGGGACTTTCAGGAGTCTTCTCCAGCACCACAGTTCAAAGGAGATGTGTATAAGAGACAGCAAGAGGATGCAATGTTTATTAAACAAAGAAAATTGTAGTGTCTTAACCCATTCTGGAAAAAAATATACACATATTATATGCCTTTGTATATACTACAAATATCACTGTACACACATATATACCACTCTCTTAACATTATAATATTATTTTATTCTACCCCAAACAGAAAAGTGGTTATAATACTTTTATTCATTCACCAAAATAGCTCCTATTATGTTCCAAGGATTGCTGTAGATATTGGAAATACAGTAGTAAAAATATTAGGCACACCCTCTTCTCTCATGAAGGTTATCATCTAGTGGAAGAAAATAAAGCAAATAAATTTGAAAATTTCTAAATAATTCCATTGTGTAATAGCTGTAAAAACAACTATAGAAAGCATCATATGCAGTACCAAAATTTTGGATTGGTCAGTTCAAAGAGGTAGATGTCAGGAAATGTTCTGTAAGCTGAGCCTAGAGGCCTTGGAGTTGAGAAGTCTTATGAAAGAGTTATTCTTTTTATAGGAAATTTTGGTTTTTAACTGTATACAAATGGGATATTTCAGAGGATCAGTGTATCTAAATCCTTAGCAGTGTTGAAGGTCTTTTATTTTTAATTATTTACAATTTAATTTAGCATATGCAGAATACAGATGTTTGTGTAGGAATAGTATATATGTATGTGTACAGAAGAAATCTGAAGAAAATCTTATGGTAAGTTAATTTGTTTATAACTTAGGGTTATGTGTTCACTGGGCTTGCAGCTAAAATCTTCCCTTCCACGGTTTTTATTTAATTACCATTTATTGGTTTTCATTATTTATCTTTAAAGAGAAGTTAATGTCATACTCTTCTTATACTGTTGAATTTAGTTAATTCAAAATCTGTCCTTCAGGAAGTAGGACCTGGAAGATTTTCTTTGTGGCATCCTCATTAGACTCAAGCTTTTGCCATTGCATACAAAGGTGTTTTAATACTTCATATGAGCTTCAAATCTTGTTTGTACCTTCATGACTTTATCTCTGCATTCAGGGGTAACCACCACTAGACAGTGAGTGCTGTTGACTAATTAGATAGCACAGCTTTCAAGAAAAAAGGAGGTCTGTTAGCAATCTGGACCAGTCTTTCCAATTTATGCTTTTTAAATGATCATGATATCATGCTTTCATTTTTAAAGGGAATAAATATGAAGTGATACCATACTGTAATATAAATGAATACATTTATATGGTAATGTCCAATATATAGAGTGTCTTTCATGTTACTCTATCCAATTCAATCTCAAAAGATAATTTACCAATTTGAGAAGAAGTGATTAAAGCCATTAGCATTGAAAGATTAGACCTGGGTTTTCTATTTACATGCTTCTTTTTAACATTACTTGATAAATTTCAAAGGTGATCCCTGTGTCTCACTCTTTCTTTCTCCATCTGTCCCTCCTTCCTCTCTCTGGAATATTTGCAGCTCTTAATCATAACCCAGAGGGCTTTGCCTAGTGCCCTTGAAGTTCTTTTTAAATTCAAAATGTCAACAGTAAATGTGAAACAGCAAAGGCAATCTATTTGTTTTAATTAACTAATAATTCTAAGCTTATTTTTCTTATCTTCGCTTGTGTCCTGTGTTTAAACCAAATGAAAAAAAAATTTTTTTTTTCAATGTTCATGCCTTAAGTTTCCTGAAAACTTAAGATAAGTTTGTGGATAAGTGTGGTGAATTTCCTCTTCTCGAGTTCAATGTATGCATAGCTTAATGATAAAGAATTCAGTTTAAGCTTTTCAGTACCTCTTACCTGCCTTCTTTCCTCTAGGCACACAAGTTTTGGGCTGCATATTGTGGAAAATATGTCATACAGACATGCTTGGGAAACTATAAAGATTTTTTCACAGCAGAAATTAATTTCAGTTTTTGTGTGACCATGCATTTTAAGTAGTTCCAGTCTTGTCTGACTCTTTGTGATCCCATGGACTGTCACCTGCCAGCCTCCTCTGTCCATGGAATTCTCCAGGTAAGAATACTGGAGTGGGTTGTTGTGCCCACCTCCAGGGGATTTTGCAACCCAGGGATGTAACCTGCATCTCCTGCATTGGCAGGCAGGTTCTTTACCACTAATGCCACCTGAGAAGCCCTTTTAAGTGTAGTTGTTATTCAGTCACCTAGTCGTGTTCAACTCTGCAACCCCAAGGACTGCAACATGCCTGGCCTCCCTGTCCCTCATCATCCCCCAAAGTTTGTCCAAGGTCATGTCCATTGCATTGGTGATACTATCCAGCCATTTCATCCTCTGAGGCAGTCTTTTCTTTCTGCCTTCAATCTTTTCCAGCATCAGCGACTTTTCCAATGAGCCAATTGTTCACATCAGATGATCAAAATACTGGAGTTTCAGCTTCAGCATCAGTCCTTTCTATGACTATTCAGAGTTGATTTCCCTTAGGATTGACTGGTTGATCTCCTTGTGGTCCAAGGGACTTTCAGGAGTCTTCTCCAGCACCACAGTTCAAAGGTGTCAATTCTTCAGTGGTCTACCTTTTTTACCGTCCAACTCTCAAAACTGTATGTGACCAATGGGAAGAACATAGTCTTGACTATATGAATATTTGTCAGCAGAGTAATGCCTCTGCTTTGCAACACAGTGTCTAGGTTTGTCATAACTTTCCTGCCAAGAAGCAAATGTCTTCAGATTTCAAGGCTGTAGTCACCATCTGCAGTGATTTTAGAGCCCAAGAAGAGGAAATCTGTCACTACTTCCATTTCCCCCCCTCTGTTTGCAATGAAGTAATCGGACAAGATGCCATGATCTTAGATTTTTTTAATATTTTTTTGATGACAGATGCTTTACTTTATTTTACTTTACAATTCTGTATTGGTTTTGCCATACATTGACATGAATCCTCCACGGGTGTATACGAGCTCCCAATCCTGAACCCCCTTTCCACCTCCCAACCCATATTATCTCTCTGGATCATCCCGTGCACCAGCACCAAACATCCTGTATCCTGTATCGAACCTAGACTGGTGATTTGTTTCTTACATGATAGTATACATGTTCAACAGTGTAAGAGGGTTCCCTTTTCTCCACACCCTCTTCAGCATTTATTGCTTGTAGACTTTTGGATCGCAGCCATTCTGACTGGTGTGAAATGGTACCTCATTGTGGTCTTGATTTGCATTTCTCTGATAATGAGTGATGTTGAGCATCTTTTCATGTGTTTGTTAGCCATCTGTATGTCTTCTTTGGAGAAATGTGTATTTAGTTATTTGGCCCATTTTTTGATTGGGCTGAATGAGTTTCCAGTTAGGAGGAAAGAAGTTGTTGTGTAGATAGTGTCCACACCTCTGAATAAAACAGAATCTCTTATTTATTCTTCCTTATGTTTCAAACACAGAGATATCACTGATCTTGATTTTCAATATAGCAATATATTAAATTTCAGTGAAATTAGTTACTATTTTCCCTCTTTTAAAATTATTTTCTTTTTGTTTTATAATTTGAAATTTTATAGTCAAGATTTTGAAACTTAAATTGACATTTTAGGAGAATTTTCTAGATAAGCAGCTTGAATCTCCAGCAAGTATTTGTACATAATTTTATTATTAAAAATGTTAAATAAAATATATGATTTTCTAAGTTGCCTATATGGGCTTCCAAGGTGGCACAGTGGTAAAAAAAAAAAAAGAAAAAATCTGCCTGCCAATGCAGGAGAAGTAGGTTCCATCTCTGGGTCAGGAAGATTCCCTGAAATAGGAAATGGTAACCTACTCCAGTATTCTTGCCTGGAAAATTCCATGGACAGAGGAAGCTGGTGGGCTATAGTCCATAGGGTCACAAAGTATCAGATACATCTGAGCATGCACACACATACATAGACAGAGTGCCTGTGTAATATTTAATTCTATGAATAGAGAAAATAGTTTCAAAAAGGCCTATAAAATACGCATAGCAAAAATGTATATTTAATGTTGACATAGAAGTGAATTGTATCATATACATATGTATTATCTATATGTGATTGTACATATGTAGAAAATTTCTAAAAAGATAAAACTAAAGTGATTAATTTTGTTATACCAAGTTGGATTGTTTATAAGACTTTAGAAATATGTATCATACTTGGTGCATAGTTTGAATTTTTAGGATGTCTTCAGTTCAGTTTAGTTCAGTTCAGTCACTCAGTCGTGTCCGATTCTTTGCAACCCCATGAATCACAGCACGCCAGGCCTCCCTATCCATCACCAACTCCTGGAGTTCACTCAGATTCACATCCATTGAGTCAGTGATGCCATCCAGCCATCTCATCCTAAGTCGTCCCCTTCTCCTCCTGCCCCAAACCCCTCCCAGCATCAAAGTCTTTACCAATGAGTCAACTCTTCGCATGAGGTGGCCAAAGTACTGGAGTTTCAGCTTTAGCATCATTCCTTCCAAAGAAATCCCAGGGCTGATCTCCTTCAGAATGGACTCATTGGATCTCCTTGCAGCCCAGGAGACTCTCAAGAGTCTTCTCCAGCACCACGGTTCAAAAGCATCAATTCTTCGGCGATCAGCCTTCTTCACAGTCCAACACTCACATCCATACATGACTACTGGAAAAGCCATAGCCTTGACTAGACAGACCTTAGTCGACAAAGTAATGTCTCTGCTTTTGAATATGCTATCTAGGTTGGTCATAACTTTTCTTCCAAGGAGTAAGCGTCTAGGCATTTATTTTTTAAATTTAACTTAAAAATGACTTTAAGCAGAACTGATTTTGTTGAAGACATTATAGGGTACAGTCCTAGAATTTCTATCTCAGAATTACACAAGTTGGAATCTTGTTTTTGATAGAAGCACTTAATGTAAGGTGTAAAATGTTCATCTCAACTATTAAACACATTTTCATCAAATACCTTCCTTCAAAAATATAAAAAATCCTCACTGAAGTAGAGACATTTCACTTAATCCCTATGTCACTGAATGGATAATTCAGTGGAATTTAATACCAATGGCTTTTAATAATTAAAAGATTTTAAAAATCATTACATTTCATCTAAAAATATATTGGGACAGGCTTCCCAGTGGCTTGGTGGTAAAGAATCTGCCTGCCAAGCAAAGATGTAGATTCAATCCCTGGGTCAGAAAGACTCCCTGGAGAAAGAAGTGGCAAACCACTCCAGTATTCTTGCCTGGGAAATCCCATGGACAGAGAAGTCCATGAAGTCTGCAAAGAGTCAGGCAAGACTTAGCGACTCAACAACAGCAGCACAGGTATTGTGATAACATTAACTTATATTCTTATTTTGAATCTTTGTATTAAATACAACTTTGGTGAAATTGCTCATCATTAAATTATGCTTAGTTAGACATTGGTACTAATTAATATTAAACATAGAAACTGAAATCAATAAAGCAAGATTAAAGAATTTTTTCTCTAGCATGTTTTGTTTATACATAATAAAACGATATCTATAGAAATATTGATTTCACAAACTTGTGATAAATATAGCCTAACAGCCAGGAGACATTCACTTGAAATAGATATTTACTATGCCACTATTGTCATAGCCCATAATAGATTATCCATAGACATTCTAGGATCATATACAAGCCATTTGGGAAAAAACTGGAACTTTCTTCTAAAATTGGGAGATATTATCTCACCAAATTGGCACACAGGAAACAGTTATTTATTTCAATGAAAACAATCACTGTGGGTATCAGTGAGGTTCTAGAGCACATAAAAACAAGACACTGGGGGGGGTGCTTTGGGAGAATTTTACTTATGTGAGTGATAAAAACATACAGGCAGAAAAGGAAGGGAAGAAGCATGGAAGGATGGAAGGAAAGAAGAAAATGAGAAAGAAAGAAACAGACTTACTGATTTAGATTTCCTGAATTAAATCAACTTTTTTAACCCACTCATAGTCAGCTTTCTGGGGCTGCCTTGTCTTCCCTTGATGTAAAGGATCAGAGAAGAATGAATTTGAGCATGCTCAGATAAGTTTCCAAGGAAAAGAAGATTTGAAAGGGCAGAGTCAACTGCCTGGCTTCTTTTCCCAGACTCAGCTATAGTAGATTCTCTCCTGCTATGCCATGAGTGTTATATGAAAGGAGAGAAGGTTAGCACTTCCCTTGACAAGGATGGACGAGGCTCTCAGGCCCAACAACATGCATACAGTTAAGACATTGCCAACTACTTTGTGGCATCTAACCACTGTTTGGGTTCCTTCATGGCTCAGATGGTTAAGAATCTGCCTACTATGCAGGAGACCCAGGTTTTATCCTTGGGTCAAGAAGAAGGAAATGGTTACCACCTCTAGTATTTTTGCTAGGAGAATTCCATGATAGAGGACCCTGGAAGGCTATACTTCATGGGGTCACAAAGAGTCAGAAATTACAGAGTGACTAACACTTTCACATGCCATGAGTAAAGGAGCTGACAGACAAGCGTCAGACTACAATGTTAACGTGTGACTCTGCCCAAGGAGGAAAATATCAGGGGTGGAGGAAGTGTTTCCCTCAATATCGTCTCTGTTTTGGGAAAGTGTGTGCTGAGGGTTTTATGAGGACAATGATGAACCTAGTTTGGAACCATGATGGTGACAGTTACCTAAGGATATATGGCAGATTATGTCAGGGAAAACTCTGTGAGCTGCCCAGTTTTCACTATCTGTAGTTGAAGGGGTTGGACAGGAAAGATATTCTTGCTTATTCTGTGTAGGATATGAAACTCGGAAACTGGAAATGTAAGGAGGTAGACAGCTTCCACTGTTAGGTATATGTATCCCACAGATGCTAAGGCATAAACAGACATTCTTTCTGTCTGAAATGCCTTTGACTCCATTTTGTCTAAAAACTCTTATCTTCATCAAAGCCTAGGCATACCTCCTTCATAAAGCCATCTCTGATCCCTCCTGGAGATACTTAGAGTTTGCCTTGTGAGGTCACACAGACAGTATAAAATTTTACTGTAGGGATTATCAAGTTATACCATTGCATGATACATCTTTCATTTGGATAAAGCATTATCCTTTTCAGTGCCACATGTGCCAAAACTTGTCTTATGTATCCTACTTTAAAAATGAGAGAGAGAGATGCCTAGCAGAAGGCATTCCATTTGACAACTCTGTATACATGTTTTACTGATTAATTGATTAAATTATAACACAAAGAGGGGAAAGGACGCATAATCTGGCTTGAGTTGGTCAAAGAAGATTTTGTGGACACCAGAAGTGGTATTAGGATTGCATTTTTGTGCATAGGGAGAATTTGACCTGCAGAGAAGAAGAATAGTGTAAGAGCACAGGAAACTGCTTGAGGAAAATGATGGGAAGAAATAATTGCAAGAATATAGCAGATGTGGAAGAGTTCAAGTTGGTAGCTAAGTTGTGATATAAAACTATACAGGAACCCAAAATAGAGAGCTTTGAATGGCAAGTCAAAGAATAGGGTAACACATCCTTTAGCTAATGAAGAGTTACTGAATAGGAAATAGAGATGATCAAAGTTGTACTTTAACAAGAATATAAATTTAAGAGGTCTTTTGAGGTGAAGTCACTCAGTCGTGTCCGACTCTTTGCGAGTCCATGGACTAGCGCCTACCAGGCTTCTCCATCCATGGGATTCTCCAGGCAAGAATACTGGAGTGGGTTGCCATTTCCTTCACCAGGGGATCTTCCCGACCCAGGGATCGAACCCAGGTTTCCCGCATTGGAGGCAGACGCTTTAACCTCTGAGCCACCAGGGAAGCCCGAGAGGTCTTTTAAGTCTTTTATAATAGTTCAGGTGAGAAGTAATAGGTTCTGGGATTAGTGAATTTATTAGAACTGTGGGAGTAGTGGCCACAGGAAGGGAGAATATAGAACCACTCTGAGAGATATTACTGAATTAAAATCAGTAAATGTGACATTGATTGATCATTTCACTCAGCAGTTTAAAACTCTTCAATGGCTGTCATCTTTTGTACTTAGCATAAATTTCAGAATCTTTATCTTGACTTATAAATCTTTAATGATTTGACTCTTTCTTACATTTTAATCTCCATCATCTTGTGTCACTTTTTTTCACCATTTCTGGACTTGCTTCATCCATAAAAATTTTCCTGAAGCTTCTGGTTCTTTTCTCTAAGTGATTTCATATAGACAATAAGTTATCTTAAAATGTTCCTACTTGTCTTTACCTAACTCTTACATGTACATACATAAAGTCTATGTTCTAGACTTTTTTTTTTCCCACTTTTGGGCCTTTCAATGAAATTTTGATCAGGTCTCATTGATTTTCCAGCCCATGTCAATCACAAGCAGAATTTTACTTTGGTAATTAAATAATACTTTAGTATTATTTTTAGTGTTAAAACTTTATTTCAAAATTCAATTTAAAGTTTCTTCCCAATTGCAATTCAGTTCTGCTTCTGGTTATAAAGCTTACATTTGGAAAAGGTTGTCTCTTTTCCCTTTTTCTCATCTTCTCCTAGCCAAATCTGCACCTGTTATTTTGGACTCCTCTGGATTGAAAACAGATGGAGTTTTGGAGAACAAGGAACAATATATGCTGGACAGTTATTATCTGACAGATGGATATGTCTTTTGGTGCTAATACCCTCTTCATGGCAATTATATTAGTTGTGCTTTTCAATTTTGATTGAATGGTAAATTGCCTGATATTATAGCACAGTGATTCCTGTGGCTGACAACTTTCTGCTATCCCCTCATCCCTCAGACCTCTAGAAATCTGTCCATCTTTAAAACTGAGAAGTCCTTTAGATGTCCTTTAGGCTAATCTTAGAAAGATATACTTCAATTTTGTGTAGTCTATGAGACATATACTTGTTATAGAACACAGACTTAACATCCTTAGGGTCTTCTCCCCATTGCCAGAAAATGGCAGTCCCATCTCCAACTTTTATAGTAAGACTTCTCTTCACAAGAGTCAAATAGTATCTCAGTTTCCTTTGAACTTCAGAAAACACATAGCAAACTATGTGGATATCTTAAAATGTAAACTTTCCTTTTTTTTTTTTTTTTTTGAGCTTGTTTTGGCTTAGTCACAAATTCCTGTCTGATTCTTTTGTGACCCTATGGACTGTAGCACACCAGGTTCCTCTTCCATGGGATTTCCCAGGCAAGAATACTGGAGTGGGTGTCATTTCCTTCTCCAGAGAATCTTCCCAACCCAGAGATCAAACTCACACAGGTGGATTCCTTACCATTGAGCCACCTGGGAAAGAAGAGGCACCTTTCTCCCTTCCAAGAAAAGTACTGAAGCCTGAAGTACTGAATCTGAAATTCTTTCTCCCAACTGTATTTTTCAACTTCTGATTCTTATGCAGACCAGAAGTCACAGAACCCACTTCACAACTAAATATGCCTTTAGTACACATAAATTTCTTTAGTATAAGGTCTGAGTGTACTTCGCATTTGTTAAATTTTCTTTGACTTTTGAGGCATTAACCAAAACTGAGACTGAAAAAAAATCCGATTTTAACTTTCTGTTTTATATTGTGCTACCAGGAAAGAAAAAAATCAAGTATTTTGTCAATTCTTCCAGTCCCTATTTTCCTGTTTCTCTCCCTTACATAAATACTCTCCTATACTATTTTAAATTCTGTTTAAGTCTTGCTGTATAACTACTTGTCTTATGATTTTGATTATCCCTGTCAATACAATATATAGGTTGCATATTTTCAAATATAGTAATATTTTAACTAACAATATTGAATTTATTTCACTAATTATATACATAGAAAGTAGATCGTTGATTTTTATATTTTCCTGATATATTGCCTGGTTCATGTAATATAAAAGAATTATTTCTTACTACCTATAAGTAAATTGAACTCTTCACTTTTTTGTTTTTCTTACAAAAGCAAAGTGTGTGAAGACATATGTGTGCATATTTGATGAAATTGCTTTCTTTGTTATTGTTCACTCAGATGTGTCCAACTCTCTGTGACCCAATGAACTGCAGCATGCCAGGCTTCCTTGTCCTTCATTATCTTCCAGAGTTTTCCCAAACTCAGGTCATTGAGTCAGTGAAACCATCCAACCATCTCATTGTCTTTCACACACTTCTAACTTAGATAATTTTTGTCCCTGTAAGTGCTCCCCTAGACTAGAAATACAGTCTATCCAGTTTGCCAATCCCCAAATGTGGAGTCAGATATGTCTAAACATTTTTCTTGTTCCTTTTTTCCCTAAAAAAGATTGACTTTGTAGTGTCAGCCAATCAGATATTCTCTACTTTTATCTTTTTTTTCTTTTTACTTTTTATTCTGTACAAGCATCTCTCTCTCTGCTCCATTTTTCAGTTCTCTAGTTCCTTGATAACAGGAACTGTCTACTTCATGAGGTGCTAAATAAAGTTTGTTGATACTACATAAATTGTCTTTTTCACTCATTTTTGACATCACAATTGATGACAAATGAGATGAGATACAAAGCTGAGCATTGTGGCCTGGGGAACAAAAAGAAGCACAGGCAATGTACCTGGTATTTCTCTGAGTTCACTCAAGTTTTTCATATTAACAATAGCTATAGTCATTCTCATAACTGAGCTTCATTCCCCTTTCATCCACACCTTCATTTCAAGCAAAATTTATTTTAAAATGTTATATATTACATACATAGTGCTATATAATACATAAATAATGATAATATGCTATATAACATTATAAATAATATATATTATATAAAGTTTAAAATAATATGACTGATGAGTCATATGAGTGTTGTTGAAGCCTGAAATAATTAAGTCTGTCCCTGTTTCCATTATTTTCCCATCTATTTGCCCTGAAGTGACGGGTCTTCGTTTAATGATCTTTGTATTTTTTAATTTTATTTATTATTATTATCATTTTACTTTACAATACTGTATTGGTTTTGCCATACATTGACATGAATCCGCCATGAGTGTACATGAGTTCCTAGTCCTGAACCTCCCTCCCACCTCCCTCCCCAAATCATCTCTCTGGGTCATCCCAGTGCACCAGCCCCAAGCATCCTGTATCCTGTATCGAACCTAGACTGGCGATTTGTTTCTTACATGATAGGATGCAAGTTTCAATGACATTCTCCCAAATCATCCCACCCTCTCCCTCTCCCACAGAGTCCAAAAATCTGTTCTATACATCTGTGTCTCTTTTGCTGTCTCGCATACAGGGTTATCATTACCATCTTTCTAAATTCCATATATATGTGTTAGTATACTGTATTGCTGTTTTTCTTTCTGGCTTACTTCATTCTGGGGCTTCCCTGGTGGCTCAGAGGTTAAAGCATCTGCCTCCAATGCGGGAGACCCGGGTTCGATCCCTGGGTCGGGAAGATCCCCTGGAGAAGGAAATGGCAATCCACTCCAGTATTCTTGCCTGGAGAATCCCATGGATGGATCGCAAAGAGTCGGACACGACTGAGCGACTTCACCTCACCTCACCTCATTCTGTATAATTGGCTCCAGTTTCATCCACCTCATTAGAACAGATTCAAATGTATTCTTTTTAATGGCTGAGTAATACTCCATTGTATATATGTACTACAGCTTTCTTATCCATTCATCTGCTGATGGACATGTAGGTTGCTTCCATGTCCTGGCTATTATAGACAATGCTGCAATGAACATTGGGGGTACATGTGTCTCTTTTAATTCTGGTTTTCTCAGTGTGTATGCCCAGCAGTAGGATTGCTGGGTCATAAGGCAGTTCTATTTGCAGTTTTTAAAGGAATCTCCACACTGTTCTCCATAGTGGCTGTACTAGTTTGCATTCCCACCAACAGTGTAAGAGGGTTCCCTTTTCTCCACACCCTCTCCAGCATTTATTGCTTGTAGACTTTTGGATCACAGCCATTCTGACTGGTGTGAAATGGTACCTCATTGTGGTCTTAATTTGCATTTCTCTGATAATGAGTGATGTTGAGCATTTTTTCATGTGTTTGTTAGCCATCCGTATGTCTTCTTTGGAGAAATGTCTATTTAGTCCTTTGGCCCATTTTTTGATTGGGTCATTTTTTTTTTTTTTTTGAAATTGAGCTGCATGAGTTGCTTGTATATTTTTGGGATTAGTTGTTTGTCAGTTGCTTCATTTGCTATTATTTTCTCCCATTTCGAAAGCTGTCTTTTCACTTTGCTTATAGTTTCCTTTGTTGTGCATAAGCTTTTAATTTTAATTAGATCCCATTTGTTTATTTTTGCTTTTATTTCCAGTATTCTGGGAGGTGGATCATAAAGGATCCTGCTGTGATTTATGTCAGAGAGTGTTTTGCCTATGTTCTCCTCTAGGAGTTTTATAGTTTATGGCCTTACATTTAGATCTTTAATCCATTTTGAGTTTATTGTATATGTTGTTAGAAAGTGATCTAGTTTCATTCTTTTACAAGTGGTTGACCAGTTTTCCCAGCACCACCTGTTAAAGAGATTGTCTTTAATCCATTGCATATTCTTGCCTCCTTTGTTGAAGATAAGGTGTCCATAAGTGTGTGGATTTATGTCTGGGCTTTCTATTTTGTTCCATTGATCTATATTTCTGTCTTTGTGCCAATACCATACTATCTTGATGATTGTGACTTTGTAGTAGAGCCTGAAGTCAGCCAAGTTGATTCCTCTAGTTCCATTCTTCTTTCTCAAGATTGCTTTGGCTATTCGAGGTTTTTTGTATTTCCATACATATTGTGGAATTATTTGTTCTAGCTCTGTGTAAAAGACCTCTGGTAGCTTGATAGGGAGTGCATTGAATCCATAGATTGCTTTGGGTAGTATACTCATTTTCATTATATTGATTCTTCTGATCCATCAACATGGTATATTTCTCCATCTATTAGTATCCTCTTTGATTTCTTTCACCAGTGTTTTATAGTTTTCTATATATAGGTCTTTGTATTTTTGAATGCTGAGCTTTAAATCAACTTTTTCACTCACCTCTTTCACTTTCTTCAACAGGTTCCTTAGTTCTTCTTTGTTTCCTTCCATAAGGGTGGTGTCATCTGCATATCTGAGGTTACTGATATTTCTCCTGGCAATCTTGATTTCAGCTTGTGATTCATCCAGCCCCACATTTCACATGATGTACTATGCCTATAAATTAAATAAGCTGGGTGACAATATACAGCCTTGACATTCTCCTTTCCCGATTTTGAATCAGTCCATTGTTCCATGTTCATTTCCAACTGTTGCTTCTTGATCTGCATAAATATTTCTCAGGAGGCAGGTAAGGTGGCCTGGTTTTTCCATCTCTTGAAGAATTTTCCAGTTTGTTGTAATACAAACACAAGGGTTTGGGTGGACTCCAGGAGTTGGTGATGGACCGGGAGGCCTGGCATGCTGCAGTTCATGGAGTCGCAAAGAGTCGGACATGAACAGGCAGCTGAACTGAACTGAACTGACACAGTCAAATCTTTGAAGCAGAAGTTTTTCTGGAACTCTCTTGCTTTTTCGACAATCCAACCGATGTTGGCAATTCGATCTCTGGTTCCTCTGTCTTTTCTAAATCCATCTTAAATAATTGGACATTCAGGATTGATGTATTGTTGAAATTTCTGGCTTGGAGAATTTTGACCATTACTTTGCTAGCGTGTAAGATGAGTGCAAATGTGAAGTAGTTCGAACATTCTTTGGCATTGCCTTTCTTTGAGATTGGAATGAAAACTGACCTTTTCCAGTCCTGTGACCACTGCTGTGTTTTCCAAATGTGCTGGAATATTGAGTGCAGCACTTTAATGACCTCATCTTTTAAGATTTGAAATAGCTCAACTGAAATTCCGGAGAAGGAAATGGCAACCCACTCTGGTACTCTTGCTTGGAAAATCCCATGGATGGAGGAGCCTGGTAAGCTACAGTCCATGGAATCACGAAGAGTCGGACATGACTGAGAGACTTCACTTTCACTTTTCACTTTCATGCATTGGAGAAGGAAATGTCAACTCACTCCATTGTTTTTCCCTGGAGAATCTCAGGGACAGGGGAGCCTGGTGGGCTATCGTTTATGGGGTCACACAGAATCAGACATGACTGAAGTGACTTAGCATCAGCAGCACCTGGAATTCCATCACATCCCTTAGATTTGTTTGTAGTGATGCTTCCTAAGATCCACTTGACTTTGCATTCCAGGATGTTTGGCTCTAGGTGAGTTATCCCACCATCATGCTTATCTGTGTCATTAAGATCTCTTTTGTATATTTCTGAGTATTCTGCCACCTCTTAATATCTTCTGCTTCTATTAGGTCCATACCATTTCTGCTTTATTGTGCCTATTGCATGAAATGTTCCCTTGGTATCTCTAATTTTCTGAAGAGATCTCTAGTCTCTCCCACTCTATTGTTTTCTTCTATTTCTTTCCATTGATCCCTAAAGAAGGTTTTTGTATCTCTCCTTGCTACTCTTTGGAACTCTATATTCAAATGAGTATATCTTTCCTTTTCTCCTTTGCTTTTTGCTTCTCTTCTTTTCAGCTATTTGTGAGCTGAATGGTTGTCTCCTCAGACAACCATTTTGCCTTTTTGCATTTCTTTTTCTTGGGGATGGTCTTGATCACTGCCTCCTGTATAATGCCACAAACCTCCATCCATAATTCTTCAGGCACTCTGTCTATCAGATCTAATCCCTTGAATCTATTTGTCACTTCTACTGTATAATCATAAAGGATTTGATTTAGGTCATACCTGAATGGTCTAGTGGTTTTCTGTACTTTTTCTTCACTTTAAGTCTGAATTTTGCAATATGGAGTTCATGACCTGCCACAAGAGGTATCTAAAATAGACACAAGAGGTACCTAAAATAAAAGATTCTAAGACAGACTCTAAGTACTCTCAGTCTAATTATCCTGTATCTTAATTGCCTTTCCACTCTGAAGAAACCATAGACCATTAAAAATCCATCAAGTTATTGGATAACAACTGCAATACCTCTGAAGTTAGAGACCTAAGAAAACACCCAGGCCTTCTTGGGTTCATCCTTCTCAAAGCTCCAAGATCAGAACAGTGGTCAAGAAATCAGTGATTGGTTTGCAATCAACCAGGACACTGGAAAAATTTTTCTCAAGGAATTTTTCAAATCCTATCACAAAAACTGAAATGCCTCCATATTCACCCTCAAAGAAAGACCCTTACAAAAGTTGATGGGACACAAGGATCTCTGGTAAATTGCTATGTGCTGTGCTCATACAACTCTAGAAAGAATAAGGAGATGAAGCCAAAGAGAAAACAATGCCCAGTTGTGGATGTGACTAGTGATTGAAGTAAAGTCAGATGCTGGAAGGAATATTGCATAGGAAACTGGAATGAATCAAGTTCATGAACCATATGAAACTTGATTCACATCCATGAATCAAAGTGAATTGGTAGTGGCCAAACAGGAGATGGCAAGATTGAACATCAACATTTTAGGAATCAGTGAACTAAAATGGACTGGAATCGGCACATTAAATTAAGATTACTTTTTTATCTACTACTAAGGGCAAGAATCCCTTAGAAGAAATGGAGTAGCCATCATAGTCAGGAAAAGAATCCAAAATGCAGTACTTGGGTGTAATAGAATGATCTGTTTGTTTCCAAGGCAAAGCATTCAATATCACAGTATTCCAAACCTATGCCCTGACCAGTAATGCAGAAGAAGCTGAAGTTGAATGGTTCTATGAAGACCTACAACTTCTAGAACTAACACCCAAAAAAGATGGCTGTTTCATTATGAGGCAATGGAAATTCAAAAATAGGAAGTAAAGAAATGCCTGGATAACAGGCAAATTTGGCCTTGAAGTACAGAATGAAGCAGGGTAAAGGTTAACAGTTTTTCCAAGATAACACACTGGTCATAGCAAACACCCTCTTCCAACAACACAAGAGAAGACTCTACACATGGACATCACCAGATGGTCAATACTGAAATCAGATTGCTTATATTCTTTACAGCCAAAGATTGGGAAGCTCTATACAGTCAATAAAAACAAGACTGGGAGCTGACTGTGGCTCATATCATGAACTCTCTACTGTAAAATTCAGACTTAAATTGAAAAAAGTAGGAAAAACCACTAGGCCATTCAGGTATGACCTAAGTCAAATCCCTTATGATTATACAGTGGATGTGACAAATGATTCAAGGGATTAGATCTGATAGACAGAGTGCCTGAAGAACTATGGACAGAGGTTCTAACATTGTACAGGGGGTGGTGATCAAAACCATTCCCAAGAAAAATAAATGCCAAAAGGTAAAATTGTCTGAAGAGACCTTACAAATACCTGAGCAAAGAAGAGAAATGAAAGACAAAGAAAATGAAAGATATATCCATCTGAATGCAGAGTTGCAAAGAATAGCAAGGAGAGATAAGAAAGCCTTTCTCTCAATGCAAACAATAGAGGAAAACAATAGAATGGGAAAGACAGAGATCTCTTCAAGAAATTATAGATTTCATTTCATTCAAAGATGGGCACAATTATGGACAGAAATGGTATTGACCTAACAGAGGCAGAGTACATTAAGAAGAAGTACCAAGAATACACAAAACTATACCAAAAAAATATTTTAATGACCCAGATAAGCATGATGGTGTGATCACTCACCTAGTGTCAGACATTTTGGAGTACAAAGTCTAATAGTCCTTAGGAGGCATCACTATGAACAGAGCTGGTGGAGGTGATGGAATTCCAGCTAAACTGTTTCAAATTCTAAAAGATTTGCTCTTAAAGGGTTGCACTCAATATTACACCAAATTTGGAAAACTCAGCAATGGCCCCAGGACTGGCAAAGGTCAGTTTTCCTTCCAGTCCCAAAGAAAGTTAATGCAAAAGAATGTTCAAACTTCCACACAATTGCACACATCTCACATGCTGGCAAAAGTATTGCTTAAAATTCTCCAAGATAGGCTTCAACAGTATGTGAACTTAGAAATTCCAGATGTACAAACTGAATTTAGAAAAGGCAGAGAAACCAGAGATCAAATTGCCAACCTCCGTTAAATCATAGGAAAAACAAGAGAATTCCAGAAAAACCTATGTTTCTGCTTCATTGACTATGCTAAAGCATTTGACTATTTGGATCACAACAAAACAGAAAATTCTTAAAGAGATGGGGAACACTGGACCACCTTACCTGTCTTCTGAGAAATCTGTATGCAGATCAAGAAGCAACAGTTAGAACTGAACATGGAACAATGAACTGGTTCATAATTCTTAAAGGAGTGCTTCAAGGCTGAGTATTGTTTTCCTGCTTATTTAACTTATGTGTAGACTACATTATGTGAAATGCCAGGCTGGATGAAGCACAAGCTGGAATCAAGATTGCTGGGAGAAATATCACTAACCTCAGATATGCAGATGGCACTCCTCTTTTAGCAGAAAGTGAAGGGGAACTAAAGGGCCTCTTGATGATAGCAACAGATTAGAGTGAAAAAGTTGGCTTAAAACTGAACATTTGAAAAATGAAGATCCTGGCATCCAGTTCCATCACTTCATGGAAAATAGATGGGGAAAAAAATGGAAACTGGGACAGACTTTATTTTCTTGGACTACAAAATCACTGCAAATAGTGACAGCAACCTTGAAATTTTATTCCTTGGAAGAAATGCTATGACCAACATAGACAGCATGTTAAAAAGCAGAGACATTACTTTACCAACAAAGGTCCACCTAGTCAAAATTGTGACTTTTCCAGTAGTCATGTATGGATGTGAGAGTTGGACTATAAAAAAGTTGAGTGCCAAAGAATTGATGCTTTTGAGCTGTGGTGTTGGAGAAGACTCTTGAGAGTCCCCTGGACTGCAAGGAAATCAACCAGTCAATCTTAAGGAAATCAGTCCTGAATATTCATTGGAAGGACTGATGCTGATGCCAAAGTTCCAATATACTTTGGCTACCTGATGCTGGGAAAGATTGAAGGCAAAAGGAGATGGGGAAAACAGAGAATCATGTGGTTGAATTGCATCACTGACTTGATGGACATGAGTTTAAGCAAATTCCAGTAGTTGATGTTACTCATGGTAGCCTGATGTGTCGCAGTCCATGGGGTAACAAAGAGTTGGATGCTGCTGAGCAACTGAACTGAATTGTACTTAGCTACTCAGTTGGGCCTGACTCTTTGTGGCCCATCAGACTCAAACCTGGCATGCTCCTCTGTCCATGGAATTTTCCAGGCAAGAATAATGCTGCAGGTTGCCAATTCCCCTTTCAGGTGATCTTCCTTAACCAAAATCTTCTGCCTTGTGTATGGATTTCTTACTGACTGAACCACCAGGGAAAACCTTTTGACTAGATAAGACCAGACAAAAATACAGATTGCACTCCATTTGTAGATAAGGTCCTATGAATGATTTCAGCTCTCAGGAAATTATCCAAGTCTTTAATTCCTTTGACTCTCTTTGGTAGAAGTGCTGAAATTTGGGAGGGGAGTATCCTTTGCACCCTGTATTGGGATGCCTTTTGTGTCTGTGGGGTTGCTGCCAGTAATCTTTTTTTGTCCTGGCTAAAATCTGACAATATATATTTTTAATATAAATTTATTTTGAAGGATTTTTAAAAGTAATTCTATGACCAAAGGAATCAGATATTTAAAGCCAGTAGAAATTGTTTGTCTCTGTTTGATTGATTGATTGTCTTTTTAAAGATTTCTTCCATTAGCTTAATAAAACTGTGTATCCAGAGGAATATTCCAAGAAAAAGGACTCTAAATTCAGAATATAGAAATATTATGGTATCTTTGGCAAATGAAGTTTTTCTCTCTGATCTAAAGATAATGAGGTTAGATGGGTGAGTCCTTCCCTTCACTTCATTTAAATTGCAACCCAATTTTGGGGGAATTAACTATAATTGTCTTATGAATGAGGACAACATGGACAAATCGTGTTACAATTTGAGTCTACACAAGATTAGAGAAAGCCTACTCATCCATTTTGCCAATCCATAAACTTCTCTCATTGTCTCAAAAGACTCATAGTTACTGTAAAAATTCTGGACTTAGTACACAAAGGTATTTCTTGGGGGAATTTGCCTTCTTTTTCTGTGTCAACAGGATACAAGTGTTCCTCCAAGCCTTTTCCAGGAACTAGAGGTCATCTATTTGAAATACAAACTTCAGAGAGGCAATTTTATCAAAAGCAAAAAAAAAAAAAAAGTGGAGGGGTAGATTATAGAGGTTGTAGCCTTAATTTATTCCATCTGCCACAGTACAATTTGGATCCACCTATTCTTTTGTAAGATAATGAGTTTAATATCACTCCCATCTCATAGCTAAAATTTTAAAAAGAAAGCTAAGATCTCTGCATCTGTCTGTATGTTTATGCATATACGTGCATTTATGCCATTAATAATGTGTGATTTTTTTCTACCTTTGCATTATACAAAGAATTTTCATGGAATTTCCTGATGGTCCAGTGGTCAGGACTTCTGTGTTTTCACTGCCCAGAGCCTGGGTTCAATCCCTGAAGAAGTATGATTTCCACAAGCCAAGAAAAAATAAAAGAAAATTAAGTGTTCATATAAATCACATATTTTCCTGAAAATATAGAAAATAACCCAAGTGTTTTTCAAGTTCATATAATCTAAGGTAATTCAGTTCAGTTCAGTTCAGTTCAGTCGCTCAGTCGTGTCCGACTCTTTGCGACCCCATGAATCACAGCACGCCAGGCCTCCCTGTTCATCACCATCTCTCGGAGTTCACCCAGACTCACATCCATCGAGTCCGTGATGCCATCCAGCCATCTCATTCTCGGTCGTCCCCTTCTCCTCCTGCCCCCAATCCCTCCCAGCATCAGAGTCTTTTCCAATGAGTCAGCTCTTCGCATGAGGTGGCCAAAGTACTGGAGTTTCAGCTTTAGCATCATTCCTTCCAAAGAAATCCCAGGGTTGATCTCCTTCAGAATGGACTGGTTGGATCTCCTTGCTTAGGGGGAGAAAAAATTAGTTTCAATTTGTGGCATTAATTAAAGCAGGCATGATTTTAGAATTATCAATATTAAATATAATGCAGATCCACAGCAGTTATTCCACCAAAGTTTACTGAGACAAATAAACTCATATGTTATCTCTGTTAAAGAATTTGTCAGCAAGAAAGGTAGGATAAGATGGTGGTTAGCCATTTAATGACTCACAAAACTTTCATGTATAATCTAAGCATAATTTCTGAAACAAATAAAGTGATAAGTAACACAAGAGTATATAAATTTTTAACAGTAATTATGACTTTTGATATGTCTACTTAAAAGTAGTACTGTTAAATTATTTAGAATTATCTGATAGTTTAAATTACAAAGGAAGCCTTGTCCAATAAGAATATGTGTTTGGCCTTCTTAAGTTTTATTTGTATGGTATATTTTTTTTAATGTAAGTGTTCCAGAAATTGTATAAAATTCCTACAAATCTGATATATCCTGTGATAAGTTCATGAGTCATAATTTTAGCTATCATCTTAAAATGTTGTATGTCATAGAAATAACCAAATTTCCTTGTCAATTCCATTGCAATTAACTGCCATCAGATTTTTACCAAAAGGCATTTTAAAATCTTTTACTGTTATGCATTTGCAAAATTGAGTTATGTAGAAATGACTATACCAAACTCTCTTGACCATTGACATCAATGCCAAAATACAAGGTATCAAATATTGGGTGCAAATTTCACAATTAAAGATAATTCTACATAATGTCTGATCCTATATAACCGCAAAATCAAATTGACTAGGAGAAGGCAATGGCACCCCACTCCACTACTCTTGCCTGGAAAATCCCATGGACAGAGGAGCCTGGTAGGCTGCGGTCCATGGGGTCACGAAGAGTCAGACACAACTGAGCGACTTCCCTTTCACTTTTCACTTTCATGCATTGGAGAAGGAAATGGCAACCCACTCCAGGGTTCTTGCCTGGAGAATCCCAGGGACAGGGGAGCCTGGTGGGCTGCCGTCTATGGGGTCACCCAGAGTCGGACACGACTGAAGTGACTTAGCAGTAGCAGCAGGAAGAGAAGTAGCTGATGTTGAAGTGGCTGCTTCTTCCCATCATGTCTGATCTAGAACATTTATTTCTATTCTTTCTTCCACTTCTGACCATCTTTTATCTAAATCTAAAACTATGAAGGTCTTTATGATTAAAAAAATAATAATTTTGTATATTTTGGCTGTACTGAGTCTTCATTGCTAGTTGCAGCAAATGAGGGCTACAGTTTATTGTGGTGTGTGGACTTCTCACTGCAATGGCTTCTTTCGCTGTGGGGCTCAGGCTCTAGGCCTGTGGGCTTTAGTAGTTGTAGCACATAGTCTCAGTAGCTGTGGCCCTTGGGCTTAGTTTCTCTGAGACATGTAGAATCTTCCCAAAGGAAGGATCAAATCTATTCCCCTGCATTGCAAGTGAATTTTTAGCCATGCACCACCAGAGAAGTCCTCTTTATGATTCTTTTTTTTCCCCCTATTTTTCTTGCCTTGGCTTGAGAAAAATAATACCAAGGTTCACATACC
The DNA here is from genome assembly GCA_006410635.1 of Cephalophus harveyi. Lineage (NCBI taxonomy): Eukaryota > Metazoa > Chordata > Mammalia > Artiodactyla > Bovidae > Cephalophus > Cephalophus harveyi. The sequence goes on along the minus strand of SJYT01054534.1, from coordinate 9,054 downwards.
TAAAGCCATTTCAAAGGAATCCAACTTGATTGATTGTTAATGTTTGCTATGGTACTGGTGGTCCTTTGTTCTTTCTGCTCATCACTCACTACTCCCTGAACTCCAGTGCCTAAAAATAAACACTTCTGAGAAGTAGAAATAGTCATAGGAAATCTTAGCTGATTTGAGTCATGAGGACTTTGGCTCAGGGATGTTCTCCAAAGCATGGGCTTTGTTATGTTGCTAATAATTATTAATATTTTTCTAATTCCATCAAGATGTTGCATTCAATATGTCAGCAAATCTGGAGGATCCAGAAGTGGCCACAGGACTGGAAAAGGTCAATCCTCATCCCAATTCCCCAAATGGGTAGTACTAAAGAATTTGCTAACCATCAGGCAGTTACATTCATTTTCCATGATAGTAAGGTAATGCTTAAAGTCTTGAATGCTAGGCTTCACCATTATGTGAACCAAGAACTTCCAGATGTCCAATCTGTGACAAGAAAGAGGAACCAGAAAGCAAATTGCCAACATTCGCTGGATCATAGAAAAAGCTAGGGAATTCCAGAAAAACATCTACCTCTCTTTCATTGACTACACTAAGGCCTTAGACTCTGTGGATAATCACAAGCTATGAAAAGCTCTTAATCTTTAAGATAGGGATGCCAGACCATCTTATCTGTCTCCCAAGAAGCCTGTATATGGGTCAACAAGCAATAGTTAGAACCCTGTATGAAAAAGCTGATTGATTCAAGATTGAGAAAAGAGTATGACAGGGCTGTCTACTGTTACCCTGTTTGTTTAACCTATACACTGAGCACATCATGAGATATGCCAGTCTGGATGAGTTACAAGCTGGAATCAAGATAGGCGGGAAAATACCAAAAACTTCAGATATGCAGATGATACCATTCTGATGACAGAAAGCAAAGAGAAACTAAAGAGCTTGTTGATGAAGGTGAAGGAAGAGAGTGAAAGAGCCAGTTTAAAACTAAATATTAATTAAAAAAAAAAAAACTAAGCTCATGGGAACTGACCCCACTGATTCATGGCAAATAAAAGGGGAAAAGTTGGAAGTAGTGACAGATTTCCTCTTCTTGGCCTCCAAAATCGCTACAGATTGCAAGTGCATTCATGAAATCAGAAGACGACTGCTTCTTGGCAGGAAAACTATGGCAAACCTAGACAGTGTGTTGAAAAGCAGAGATATTACTCTGCCTACAAAGTCTGTATAATCAAGGCTATTGTCTTCCCAGTGTTCACATATGATTGTGAGAGCTGGACAATAAAGAAGGCAGAATGTCAAAGAACTGATGCCTTTGAATTGTGGTGTTGGAGAAGACTCCTGAAAGTCCCTTGGACAGCAAGGAGATAAAACCAGTCAAACTCAAGGGAAATCAACCCTGAATACTCATTGGGAGAACTGATGCTGAAGCTGAAACTCCAGTATTCTGGTCATCTGATGTGAACAGCTGACTCAGTGGAAAAGTGAGTCCCTGATGTTGGCAAAGATTGAGAGCATAAGAAAAAGAGTGCATCAGAGGATGAGATGGCTGGATGGCATCACTGATGCAATGGACATGAACTTGGGCAAACTCCAGGGATGGCAAGGGATGGGGAGTCCTGGCGTGCTGCAGTTCATGGGGTTGCAAAGAGTCAGACGAAGACTGGGTGAGTGAACAACAACAACAAATATAACAACAGTACACTTTGTTCTGAAAAATTTTAAATGTATGTGGTAGCCATTGACTAGCCAGCCAACAGATGGTTTTTCTCTTACTGGAACAAGAGTACAGAAGAACCTAACCTATTCTCAATAATGTGAGCCTGACATCCTCTATTGTGAACATGACACTGAGACTGAAAAAGCAATGATAACTGAGAATCACTCCAAATATTATTTTTTATCAAGCCTCTTAAATGGTCAAGAGGATGATTCAAAGTGGAGACTTTTGAAACAATTTCCACGCAGAAGATGGTGCTGTTCCTGCCCAAGGTACCACACTGGCAAACCAAAGCTTAGAAAGCTTTCTTGTTTAGTCGCTAAGCCATGTCCAATGCTTTGTGACCTCATGGACTGTAGCACCACCAGGTTCCTCTGTCCATGGAATTTCCCAAGCAAGGATATTGGAGTAGGTTGACACTGTTACTTTCTGTACCTGTAATTACTTTGCCTGAGCAGAGATATAATTTATCCAAGTAAAATAATCTCAATACTGAGTCAGTTCTGGGTTCTATATTTTTTCCCTTATTCCTTCTCACTCCAAAAAGGATGACTATGTAGCCTCAGCTAGTCAGATATTTTGTATTTTTTTCTTCCTTGTTCTTATTTTTCAATACTGTGAAAGTTTCCTGTCTTCTACCCCACTTTGCAGTTCTCTAGACTCTTGGGAACATACTCTTGCTTTATGAAGTGTTAACGTTTGTTTGTATCACCTAGTTTGTCATCTTTTATTCATTTTTGTGTATGCACAAGTGTATGTATTTTAGTTAATAAACTTTCCAAGTAATTTATTCTATTTTTTATTTCATATACCAGTTGGTCTAAGAAGTAATGTGGAAATTGATCACAGAATTTTATGGGATTTAGTCACTAAACTACTTCATATATTCAAATTATTTTACTTTTATTCCATATAGTATAAAATTAAAGATTTCTGAATATTTAAAC